>CACRXK020000628.1:396-73325 GCA_902702795.2 Paramuricea clavata | reverse complement strand
TCCCTCGGGCTTCGCCCTCGGGAATTCCGCAAACCTGCCTCGGGTTACGGGGCCATTTAATCACTAATCTCCCTCAAGCCATGCTATTACTTATAAATATAATCCAATATAACCCTGTATAATAAATAATTGTGTAAATATTCTTCATTTAATATACCTTGTGTCGAAAGAAACATTTTGATCTGGACAGAAACATTAGTAATTAGTGGAACATTGAATTAATTTGAATTAGTATGACATGTAAACCATATTGTAAATAAAGTGAGACTAATTTTTGTCTTCATGGCGAACGATTTGTTTTGTGATACCCGTTTTAAAATACGACCTCCAAATTTTGTGTACTTTGTGAAATTATGACCTATGCTTTTTAATTCTGGTATTTATGGCGGCTAAACAGAGACATCATTATTTCATGAATTTATCTTTATTGATGAAGTATGACTAAGGATATATAATACAGATACATACAGCTTACTAATATTACGTCACAACATTGCCATTTCAGATGCTTCTAACTCGCGTGGTTGTCCTGAGATGACGTCATTCGCTGAAATGACGTTACTATTAGATATGACCTCATTATTGATGACGTCAGATGTTGATGTGACGTCATCACTTGGGACGACGTTACTAGTTGAGATGGCGTCACTAGTGGAAGATTTACTGCCATTTCTAGAGCGGAGCCGGGTATTTGGGTTAGGAGAAACTCTCCCCAGACTTCCAGCGTGACTGACTCGTCTTGATAGCTCTGGATTGAAGTCAATGCCTCCCACTTCCTATTGAAAAAATTGATTTATTATTAACGGAACATTTTTCACGATTTTAAATGTGAACTGCATGCATTTATGTACTGGTAGGTTTCACACTAAACATATCGTGCAGCAGATGCTGGTCCACCTGCAGTTATCAGAAAATAATCTTGTATGATACTCATTTACTTGATGGCAAATAACATAATTGAGACATGCAATCATGTCTGAAGTTGACACTTACTGTCCTTGACATTCAAACACACCATAAGTAAAAAACGTTTGTATATCTCAAGCAATTATCTCAACATACCTCAACTTTATATGAAGTTCCACCCCAGACTCTCTGAGGTAATCTATCCCTCCGTTCTCTATCATCACCTGTCTTATCCATCACTATCTTGCTTATTTTCTTGCCTTTCCCAGAAGACCTTGCGCCTGTTCTTCGCCTCTTTTTACCGCTGACAGATATTCTGTTGCTCATTGATCTGGATATAGTCTGCTCAATTTCTGAATTTTCTTACCTATCTTTTATTGCATGAAGATCTGCAATAAATGAACAAAGTTAAGCTCCTCAATCTTCAGAAACAGTTCAGCCAGTTCTCTTGTTAATTTAATTACATGACATGAGAGACATGAAACCAAATGATACTTAGAATTCCAAACAAATGCAAATGAACAACAAATGCCTCAGCGTGGGCGATCTCTCATAAGGATGTTGAGAGGTTATTCAAATCACGAGATGTTTCGAACACAATACAAATTAAGGTGTTGTCTCAAACACAAATACAGTTGACGCCGTCTACATCAACTTGTTGCAGAATCTTCAAAATGTAATAATCTGTTAACATCCCTCGACATTGGTAAGTCCAATTTCGCTTTTAAATCGCTCACAATATCAGCTCAACAGTCAACAGGTAGAGCGAGGGACTTGATAGCTCAAGCCTTGTCTACAACCATGGATTATTAATGGACTATTAATAATCGATGCCACAACGCAAGCATAAGCGCAATGTTTATGTTGCGTGCTAGTGAGGACAGTGCATCTGTTGTGTTTATGCTTGCGTGGTAGTGAGGACCAGGCTTCATAGGTAGAGCAGTCGACTATATTCTCAATGTTCGAGAATTCCAATCTTGCGTATTTATACCGCGGTATACCACCAAACCCTGTGGACACGATAGTGAGACAGACAGAACACAAGAATTCACCAGCAATCTCTGCAATGTAGACTTGATAGCTTGACAGGGGAGGCTGTATGGTTGAAGGTTGAAAGCTCAAACCATATTTTGGGCGATTGATCTACAGGATATTTTCAACTTTTGTGTGTTTATAAAGAGCAAGATCTCAACTGTTAATAGCTCAGCATACTTGACGCGCCTCAGTAGGCAGAACAGCGAGATCATTTCAACAGAAGGCAGCTTTTCATCAGTATCCGGATTTTCATCTGCGCAAATAGTAAAATTATCTTAAATTAAGATGAAAATCAAAACAATCGTATAACCGTACGAGTGTCTGTATGTACTGTGTTCACAAAAATACATAAATTATTATCATATTTATTGCTATTAATTATTATCATATTTATTGTTTGAAATGTGGGCTCTATTGCTCAATAAATTAAAATTTTGCAGCATTATTGCAATAAAACAGTACAATAAGTAGTTTGAAAGATAATTTGAAAGGTATCTGCCAGTGTAGGTTCTGACAATAACACCAGAAGTCAGTGAAACGATCAATTCCAAACATTCTTTAAATTACGGGAAATTAATCATATATATTTCCGTAAAGAAAAGAAAAGCTTTAAAGGACATTGGCAATAAAATGTTTTATTGCTTTATGTGAAAGAGCATGAAACAATAAGCCGATTGGCCGTTTACTGCTCTATTCTATCTCATCTGGTTCCGAAGTTATACGCAAAAATGTGCAAAATATAAATTGCTGATTCAGCACAACGTGTGACGTCATTGGTTGGGTAAGTATGTTTATTGAATAGTAAACTGAAGCATAGCTCAGTTATTATTGGCTCAAATCAAATGAAATTTTGCATACAGATAGTACATGATGAGACGCATGGGAAAAATACTTCTAATTTAACTGTCAAGGCAACACAGTCGTTCCCTGGCCCCTTACACTGATTTGAATAACTAGTTGCATTTATCTATGTGTATGTCATTTTCGAATTATTATCATGCAAGTAAACTTTTGGCATGCATAGGTATGGTACACATACTTCTGATATTACTTTATTCTTATAAGTACCATGAATAAAGCTGTTTTATAAAATTGGCACAAGGGGTCTGGGAACGACATTGTTACCTTGGCAACAAACTTGGAAGTGTTTTTCAATGCGTCTCATCATGTGTAATCAGTATGCAAAATTTCATTTGATTTGGGTCCATAATAACTGAGCTATGCTTCAGATTAGTATTCATTAAACCATAGTTAATATTAACTATGATTAAACATACTTACCCAACCAATGACGTCACACGTTGTGCTGAATCAGCAACTTATATTTTGCACATTTTTGCGTATAACTTCGGAACTAGATGAGATAGAATAGAGCATTAAACGGCCAATCGGCTTATTTTTCCATGCTTTTCAGATGAAGCAATAAAATTTTTTGTTGCCAATACCCTTTATAAAATAACATGTATATAACGCCTGTTCTGATTGGTCGAAACCCGTGTTTGGATCAGGCCATCCAAACACGGAGACTATCGTGTTGTTGTTATTTTATAAAACAATTACTTTATGGTTTCCGTATTTGGATGGCCTGATCCAAACACTTGGGAATGTTGCTCGAGTTAAGAAAAGCGAGCAAAATCACTCGCCTTCGGCTCGTGATTTCGCTCGCTTTTCTTAACTCTCGCAACATTCCCGCGTGTTTGGATCAGGCCATCCAAACACGGAAACCATAAAGTAATTGTATATTAAGTACTTTAGCCACAATAAAATATTGCGCATAGAGTTCGCGAGTATGAACACTATTCTATGTGATTGGCTTATCTGGATTTAACATTATTGGATTGGGCTTGATGTAAAATGAAACAATCAGAAATGTGTCTATATAGTGCAGGAATCAAAGTTGGCCACATCCATAATTTAACAACAGTTGTTTCGTTTTTTAGCTCAGCGTTCAACAATGGCACACAGCTATCAGCAAGGTTATGATGACAGACGTTTTGAAGGTCGAGTCAGAGAAGATTTAATTTGCTCTATTTGTCAAGGGGTGCTCAGAAATCCACGAACTTGCCAGAATAAAGAACATCCATTTTGTCTTTCTTGTATATCTCAACATCTTCGTAATTCCCACATATGTCCTGAATGCAGAGAGCACCTGACCCCAGAAACCCTCAAAGATCCACCGAGATTTTTGAAGAATACCTTATCAGGGCTGAAAATCAAGTGTGATTACAATGAGCGAGGCTGTCCGGGCTACGTCCAGCTTGGAAATTTACAGCATCATGTTGAGCGATGTGGCTTTGCGCCTGTTATGTGTGGAAATGAAGGATGTGGGACGGTGGTCAATAAAAGGGATAAAGAAATCCATGAGAGAGAACTCTGCCAGTGTAGAATTCCCAAGTGCCACGACTGCAGAGATATTAAAGCAAGTCAAGACGAAATGAAAGCAAGTCATAATGCAATAAAGGTAAAAACATTTTGACCACGTTTAGGTTTGCATGGCAACATATTGTATCGTAGAACATAGTTCATCAATTTGTATACAGCTGAGAATATCCTATCACTAACATTAAATAAGATGTATTAAAACTTCAAAAGAGAGCAGCATGAATAATACCAGGGATAACTGGTAAAACACAATCAGTACAACTGTTGCAACTATGAGAGTAGCTGCATATTCATACTGGAAAAAACTCTACTACCGTAAAAAACTCTATTTTTCGAGCACTAAAAAATATGGCACTGCTCAATATGTGATATGTTTGCAAAGATAAATGAAGTGTCAAATATTTAGAGAATAGCAACTACAACTGGCATACATCTTCCAAGAGTTAGAACTGAGAAGACTAAATGAAAAATAACGTATATAGTGGACCAGTACTTTTTAACTCATTACCAAATCACCTTAAAATAATTAAAAATTAACCATGCATTACAATTACCACCATTTTCTTAGAGATGAATGATGAGGTTGACCACCTTAAAATATATCACTCGGTGTAATTATGTAAGTACTGTTTAATAAACGAGCAGGAGTGTTTTATTATGTTTAAAGACACGAGCGCGCAGCGCGAGTGGCTTTAGACATAATAAAACACGACCTGCGAGTTTATTAAACGGCTTCAAACACGACTACAAATTCATAGGCGTACCGGGCGGGGGGGGGCGGTAGCCCCCCAGTTTTTTGGGCAGTCGGGCAATATTCGATCAACAGTCGGGCAATTTTGGTTTGTAATAAAAATAAATGGGACAAATTCAGTCAATTTAGTCGAAAATTCAGTCAATTTTGTGGTCAATTTTGTGATGTTTGGAAAATTTTCCGAAAAATTTTGGTATGTCCGGAAAAAATTTTTGACCCCTAAAATGGTACACAGACCGAAATTTTTTTGGCGACGGGGGGGCGGCTCGCCGAAATAATTTTTCCGGGAAAAATTTTTTAGGTACTAGTCGGGCACAATCCGGAAAAGTCGGGCAAATTTGTTTCCGCCCCCCTAATTTTTTCCTTCCGGTACGCCCATGTACAAATTCAATAGATATACTGCCTATTAGTATTCTTTATATAAAGAATACTAATGAGGACACGACTACAATAGATACTGCCTTATTAGTATTCTTTATATAAAGAATACTAATTAGGAGTGTTTTATCAGGTTTAAAGCCACTGCACGTGACATATTATGGTTGACATGATTTGCCAATAAGCTTATGAATTGTTAATTAGTGTTTGAATGCCGTATAATCAATAGTTTTGATTTCTTTATATAATTGAATAAGTAACTAACCAGAATAGGTAATCATATTGTATTAATTTTAGTGTGTCCAGAACCACCAATGATATCTTACCAAACATGTTTGGTGAAGATGCTATCCTCTTTTTAAATGATTAATAATAACAACTATAATTCAGGAAAATGTTGACGAGATGAAAGTAAGACAAGATGAAATGATAGCTAGTCAAATTGGAATGGAAAGAAAACAAGATGAAATTAAGGTTAGACAAGTTTTTGTTCTTTGCGTGTTTGCAAAGCAATCAATTTTGAAAAGTTTGTGAAAATGTATAGTGGCATCTCTGAGATTATCCGCAGCCTTGTCAGTGAAGTTTATATTTTACAATTCAGGAACATGTCGATGAGATGAAGGTGGAATTGAGCACAACAAAAGTTCAGAACACAGAAATGGAAAGAAAGCAAGATGAAATCAATGTTAAAGTAAATCAAGTGAAGGTAAGACAAGATTTTGTTTACTTCTGTGTATTAAGTTTTAATTTGCAGAACTATTTTTCCTAAGCACGAGTGTTTATTACTCCAAATATTGTTTAACGCAAACTTCTGAGGAATCAGGCCAACATATTGAACACTTTGCCAAGTAAATAAACTACTTATGGCGCACAGCTTCTCAAAATGTACACTGTGTCATCGCTGATATATTTTAATGTAACAACATAGTCACATAAATTTTTAATTTTACAATCCAGGAGAATGTTGACGAGATAAAGCGAACTCAAGCAGAAATGAAAGCAGATCAAGTGATGTTTAAAGCTGAGGTAAGCCAGCAGTTTCAAAGAATGGCAGAAATGTTGAATCAGTTGTTGCAAGGAAGCAATGTAAGCAACAATGGCGCTCAAGCTGTAGATCCAGCATTTCCAGACAACAACCAAGATATTATTATTCTTGGCGGTCGGTGTAGTGATAAAAAGGATGGTGTTTTAAATACTGCTGAAAAATTCAACATAGTAGAAGGCAAGTCAACTCAACTACCGCGAATGAATCTCGCTCGAGCAGAATTAGCATCATGTGTTTACAATAGTGACGTCATCGTGACTGGAGGCCACGATGGTCAAGCTGGTACTGACTTGATCGAGGTTTTAAAGATGAACCAGCATGCTTTGCGATGGACGATGTTTGATGGTAAACTGCCTGTCAAATTATCTGCCCATGACGTCACAGTTTACCAAGAGAAATTATATATCATAGGAGGATTTAACTGGAATGAAAAGAAAACATCCGATGCAATTTATGAACTATCCCTTGCCCCGCCTTATACTGTCAAGCTTCTCGCAAGAATGCCTCAGCCAAGACGAGACCACAGAGCGGAGATTGTTAACGGGAAGCTATTTATCTTGGGAGGATCGACAACAAACAAGAGTAATGATACCACAGATAGTGTTGTTGTGTATGATTTCATCAAGAACGAGATTAAGCCATGTCCATCGTTATCAAAGCCTGTCTCAGGAATGTCCACAGTTACTTGGGGCAATATGATCATTGTTGTCGGCGGGCTGGATAAGAATGATCAGGCTTTAAATGACGTCATCATGTATCACATTGAGTCAGGGCGAAGTGAAAGATTACCTTCACTGAAACACAAGAGGTTCGGTGCCTCAGCCGTCATCATGCATGACGTCATTGTTGTATTGGGAGGAGGGAATAAGGAGGAGGGACATCTCAATTCAGTAGAAAGTTTCACAATGGGAGATGATCAGTGGAAAGAACTGCCAGGAATGAAAGAAAAAAGGGTTTGGGCAACAGCTGTAGTGAAACCTGGCAACTGAAAAGTTTTCTATAAACTATTTATTCGCCTCTTGCATGAATAACACTTTGCCCCGTGCGGATAAACATGTAGAAAGTCTGTAGATACTAAACACGCACAGAAAAGGAAATAAATAACATTGATTGACAAGTCAATGTAACTACAAAACACCTTGATAACTTTGAAGACATATTTACATGACCCCGCGAGACGTCTCGCCTGCTATCATCTCCCCTCCGGTAATTTTATTATAAAAATTTACATGGCGGCATACGAGAAGCAGAGACCATAGATAGGCGGGATGAAAAAATGTTCCATATGAACACGCCAGCCCGCTTACCAGGATGAGGTAAAAAAACCGAACAATTTTTACTGAGCGTCATATTTGCTTCGCATGAAAGTGTTAAATCTGTTGCTGAAGCAATTGCTTTTCCTTGAAAAAAAGATGAAAACACCAAAATCGTTACAACATTTGTGTTGCATGACTGAGATGTACGAGTTTTGCAAGCGCTAATTTATATAGAGCTACATTGTAGTCTCATCTTGAAAACACGAAAACGTTCGTCCTACGACGTCAGTGATGGTTGTTTTATGGTTTTATGTTCTGTTTTAAACTGTATGACAAGTTCATATCCACAACGGATTATTCGTTGATAACTTGAGGCAGATAGCAAAATTATATTGCATGCCATATGACAGTTTAATGTCTGTTTAAAATATCATACTTATGTTTATTAATAATTATATTTTCGATATAACCCTGTATAATACATTATTGTGTAAATATTCTTCATTTAATATACCTTGTGTCGAAAGAAACATTTTGATCTGGACAGAAACATTAGTAATTAGTGGAACATTGAATTAATTTTAATTAGTAAGACATGTGAAGCATATTGTAAATAAAGTCAGACTATTTTTTGTTTTATGGCGAATGATTTATTTTGTGATAGCCGTTTTAAAATACGACCTCCAAATTTTGTGTACTTTGTGAAATTATGATCTGCGCTTTTTAATTCTGGTATTTATGGAGGCTAAACAGAGACATCATTATTTCATGAATTTATCTTTATTGACGAAGTATGACTAAGGATATATAATACAGATATATACAGCTTACTAATATGACGTCACAACATTGCCATTCCAGATGCTTCTGACTCGTGTGATTGTCCTGAGATGACGTCATTCGCTGAAATGACGTGACTATTAGATATGACCTCATTATTGATGACGTCAGATGTTGATGTGACGTCATCACTTGGCACGACGTCAGTAGTTGAGATGGCGTCACTAGTGGAAGATTTACTGCCATTTCTAGAGCGGAGTCGGGTATTTGGGTTGGACGAAACTCTCCCCAAACTTCCAGCGTGACTGACTCGTCTTGATAGCTCTGGATTGAAGTCAATGTCTCCCACTTCCTATTGAAAAAGTTGATTATTATAAACGGAACATTTTTTCACGATTTTAAATGTAAACTGCATTCATTTATGTACTGGAAGGTTTTGAAGGGTCCACCTGCAGTTTTCAGAGTGAGAAAATAATTTATATAATACTCATGTATTTGATGGCGAATATAATAAAATAATAATTGCAATCATGTCAGCTGAGCATATCCTATCGAAGGGAAGATGGCTGTGAAACTCATTAGAATAACAATATAACTCATTATCTCAAGCAATGATCTCAACATACCTCAACTTTATATGAAGTTCCATCCCAGACTCTCTGAGGTAATCTGTCCCTCAGTTCTCTATCATCACCTGTCTTATCCACTACTGTCCTGCTCTTTTTTTTCTTGCCTTTCCCAAAAGACCTTGCGCCTGTTCTTCGTCTCTTTTTACCGCTGACAGAATGATGTGACTTCTCGTTTCCCGATGGGCCCGCACTGTTAGTACTGGCGATCATTTCTGGACTGGTAGAGCCAGTTTTACCAGTTTCCAGATCTGTATATCCAGTTTTACCTTTTTCAACACTGCTAGAACTAGATTTCCTGGCTTCCAGAGCAGGTTTAGTAGTTTCCAGAGTGTTAGTTTGTGGAGTACTGTTCTCAAATGTTGTCAACAGTGGTACATACTCAGGCGTATAAACTAGTGGACCTGTCAACAGTACGGGATGATTTCCAGGGGGTCTCTTCTCCGGGATACTTTGTTTCGAGGTCATTTGTTCCCTGGTACTTTGTTCAGAGGTGTTTTTCTCCAGTGAGCTATTTTGCTCCATGGCAGATTCTTCAGGGGTACTTTTCCCTGAGGTATTTTGTTCCGGGGTACTTTTCGCCTGGATACTTTGTTCCTGGGTTGTTTCTTTCACAATAACTTTCTTTGTGGATCTTCGTTCCATACTTTCACGTACACCAGTTAACGTCTGTTTTTCTTTCACTGACGTTATGTCACGTGTTTGTTCACGTGATTGATCATGCAAAGGAGTGGGTGAAACTGTATCTAGGCTTCCCCGTGTCTTCAGGTCACGGCGTCGCGGTGAAGGACTTCGGCTAACGACTTTCTGCTCGTTACATCGTTTCGGTGATAGTCTGGGTGAAGGACTTCGAGACTTGCGATTCACTACTCTGCCGTCAGAGAGTTTGGGCGACAATCTCTTGCGTTTCTTGGAAGAATCCAACACATTTGTTGTTAGCAAAGGAAGGAATGATGCTGACGTCATCAGAACATCTGACGTCATTGGTGACGACGTGACTGGTGGAAGTGTCATAGTTACTGTTGCTGACGTGATACTTGTTGACGTCTTACGTAGTAACTTCGTAGTGTCAGACGTTACTGGTGGTGACGTCATGGATACTGACGTCATTTCTCCTGACTTGCTGGTGGTCATAGTTGCAGACGTTACTGGTGGTGACGTCATGGACAGTGACGTCATTTCTCCTGACTTGCTGGTGGTCATAGTTTCAGACGTTACTGGTGGTGACGTCATGGATAGTGACGTCATTTCTCCTGACTTGCTGGTGGTCATAGTTCAGACGTTACTGGTGGTGACGTCATGGATAGTGACGTCATTTCTCCTGACTTGCTGGTGGTCATAGTTGCAGACATTAGTGGTGGTGACGTCATGGAGAATAATGGCATTGGTGCTGGCTTGCTGGTAGTCATGGTTGCAAATGTCACCTGCGGGAATGTCATGGTAACTGCCGTGACCTTTGCTGACGTCATAGTTGTTGACGTCACGGTAGATGACAACAACGTGGGTAATGTCGTCATGGGTTGTGACGTCACATGTGGTAACATCACAGAAAGTGACGTCACAGGTGGCAATGAAGAAGTGGATGATGAGAGGGTGGAAGGAATGCTGTGCAGGTTGCATAAAGGTTCACCCACAGAAACTCCGCTGCTGGATGCTTCACTTCGACCATTCACTGCAGCGCTTCTCTACAAGATGAACAGAAATTGTGAGACACGCTCTACGCTGTAAGCTCTACGCTGTAATCTCTAACGCTGTAAGCTCTACGATGTAAGCTCTACGATGTAAGCTCTACGCTGTAAGCTCTACGCAAACTCAATTCGTTCAATGGTGAAATACTTACTGGAGAAGATTGAGTGACGTTTCCATCAAATGCAGATCTTATTGAAGGCAACATAAACGTGAGCCGTGGTTCAGTGTTAAGTTTTGCTGTTCCAAAAATCTGACCACAGTTTCCGACTGCAGCAGTTTCAGCGACACCTGTAGCACACATCCCAACTCGCGCTGGAGAATTGTCTGGAGTAACGCGCTCCTCCAGAAGATCACTCTCTCGGAGTATGTCATCTTCCTCAACCTCAAAAAATACAAGAGAACGTAAAAATATTTCGTAGAGAAACAACTGTGGAATAAAAACTTAATAGAAATCATGAAATAAATCCAAAACAAATAAATAATAATCATTTATGCACTATTTAAATTATGAGCAGCAGTGTTTTATCAGATATAAAGATACGAGGCGAAACCGAGTATCTTTAGGTCTGACAAAACACGCACTGCGAATGTTTTAAATTAATTGCTTCAAAAACAATCGATCTAGCAAGTTCATTGGCGAAGTAATTTTAAAAAAAACGTACGTTGTATAAATCGAGAAAGTCTAAGTTAAAGTTTATGTAAATCAAGGAATTTAAATCTCTATCACATATAAACTTTATACGACACGCTTATGATTATTCTTTGTGTTTTCTTCATGAATTATTAATGAGTTTTATTTATACAGGCTAAGTTGTGCAGCAGAAAAAATGCTGTTATCAATCAAGCCATCAAGGTTATTGTAAATGAGATAAACTATCGAGAATAGATAATGATTGATATTTTCCTGATAGTTCGTCGAATGTCGTATTTCTACATGATATTTCTATCTATCCAAACAAACCACGTATATGCATGCTGATCTTGCCTGTTTGACGTGTCTACAAACACATGATAACGTATTATATCAGACGAATTATGTTTTCTTCAGGATAATAAATAAATTAAAACACTCACTTGAGTTCCAACGTCTCTAAAGAAATCATACCAACAAACGCTTTCCTCCACCGGACTCGCCTCATGACTAGAAAGAATACGAGAGGAACATTCTACAACAGGGCAGGACTACACAGCTTTGTACTTGCAAAACAAACAACTTACTCATCAATACAACTCACCGTTTTGTCTTGTTGTTTTCAGAAATATCATTTAAACCATCCATATTCCCGTTTTCTGCCGAATTCGACATCAAAAAGGCGTTAATTTCAACGTGCGTTTACATCGCATTTTGCTGCGCGGAGATTATTGTAATTAGGCACATGACGTCATAAAGAAACTGACGTCATTCTTTGCATGCGCTTTACACGAGAGTTTCCCCAACTTTCATTGTTTGCCAAAAGAGTTGCATGAGAGTTGACAAGCGAAAGATTACACGTTAGATTTTTAATTATTGAACTCTGTGTTATTTTGAAGTTTCTCTAAAGCAGTAATGGTCCCCAGTACTTTCTCGCATTGCTCGAGCGAACTTTCTTCAGGTTCTCGTGCGAGGCTTGCTCGAAGCGTGAGCTCAAACATTCGTTTTAAAACTTTTTCACGTTCTTTCTGTTGCGTGCTCACGGGAATTTTAGCGACAGAGCGAAGTTTAATGCATTCTTTCAAACAATTCTTTAACCTTGCTTCAAAAATATCAACAAGACTTAAAAATTCCTTGTCCGCCACTTTTTCTGTTTCGCCTTTCCCGCCACGACGGGCAACCTCTTCTGCAGAATTATTTGTCTCGTGTTTCCCTGGAGTATCGCCAGAATTCTGTTTATTTACCGTGGGTGTTTGTTTTAGCAAAATATCTTTGTCCCCACCATTTTTCTTGATATTTTCTGCCCTTAAGTCAGGCTTTGTTTTTTCAGTTGATTCGTCTGATTCATGTTTTTTCTCCGTATTTTTACCCTGTCCGCCATATTTGTCGTCATTTTCTGAAATGCCCGTACAATTTCTCCCCATTTCAGCATTATAAGCCTGGAAAGCTTGTTTCGAATTCAATAAAAGCTCTAGTATCGAGTCAAATATCTTACTCGCCCCACTCCCCTTGCTACGTACGCTGCCAAGCTGGTGTTCCAGTAAAGCGACTCGTTCCAGGTTCATTCGCAGCCACTCGGTCGGATGTAACGTCACGTCAATAAACTCAGCGGCCTTGATGTAGTGGAGTTCAGCCAAATGTCTTTTCTTTTTCGAGTTAGGATCTGATAATGGCTAGAAAGTAAAGTTTAAAGTTACTAATCATCTTGTGTTTATACGTAATGAAAACATTTAGCATCATTAGCTCGCTACCGCAACGTTCTAGGCGATAAATATATGCAATGGCGTGTGAATACAGCAATATATACGAGTCATATGACATCCAATGGTCAAAAAATTATCCCTCCAACCTACCAACATTCTCCAAGAGTTATGGTACAATGATGCGAGTCGATAATGAACTGTTCCAATTCTATATTTCACATCCACATTGAGATTCTTGTCAGGAAACTGCAAACCTTCACATAGTTTGAGACTCTTGAACATCAGGTCTGACACCTCTCTCTCACACTACAATATAGAAATAAAGTATAGCCGATCATTTCCATCTGATGGCTTCCAAATCCAAAAGTAAAGAGGGTCAAAAAAGATGTTCCTGGCTTCTTAGGTCAAACTATCTACTTCAGATACTGTCATGTTTAAAACTTTTACAATTAGTGTTTGTCTTCAATTTCATCACATCGAGACAACAAGTCATTCAAGTGATGTTTATTAAGATCCTCGTACCAGTTGAGCAGCTCAACTCACTTGAAGAAACATTGAAACAACTTACCGTCTCCTCCTCGTATTCCTTTAATGAAACATAATCCTGAACCAAAGTACCCATTGTATAGTATGTCCCCGATAATTCCCACCTGACTCTGTCCCAAACCTCTGGGAACGATTTCCGTTCTCCTAGTGCCCCCAGTGACTTCTGGTAATGTTCAACAGCAGATGTGTAGTAAGCTTTCTCTCGAGGTGTGAATGTTCCGCGTTTGTCAGCATCATTGAAGAGACTCTGAGCGCAAAGACGCATCAGACGACCCACGTTAGAGTGAAGTAACGCGACATTGGGCCTGAAAATATGAGAGATTGAACCAGTGTTACTACAGGAGGAAACCTAAATTAAACTAACTTAATTTATACTGGATAGCTCTATCAGTTCTAAACTGTTCTTCCTAGAGGTCCAGTAAGGATCATCTTTTATTGATCCAGTGTTACTACAGGAGGAAACATAAACCAAACTAACTTTAATTCCAGTAACATATATCGAGTCCAGTACCTGTCATCTACAGCTTCAAATGCGCGAATCCCAGCATTAAGCGACTCCAAACTTTTCTTCCAAAGCACCTCCGGTGTGATGTCATCTGCGCCATCAGTCATTTTAGCAGCGGTATTCATGTAAAACATACCCAGTTCATTTCTAATGTTTCCCAGTCTTCTGGTAACAGTGACTAAAAGCTCGACCTGCCGGGAATCACTTGAGACGTCCAAGGCTCGCTCATAAAGACTTTCACTACAATGAAATGATCATACCTGTAGAAATTCTCATTGAAAACAGCACTTACAGTAGAACTTCTACTAGAAGTCTCTGTTGAAAGTCCGAGTATGTTGAGGTTGCATAATACATGGAGTCCTGAAACTTTGCAACAGCTGTGTTCCAGATTTTTACGCAGCAAATTATTAGTGAACATCGAAAATTCTAACTGAGAGATTATCTTTAACACTAAGAGTATTACAATTGTTCCAATAGAACCAATGCATGTTATGCCTGTTTATAATAAACGGAGCATTGAAATGATGCATCAGTTGTCAACAGGTTTGAAGAGCCTTTACTGACAGCCATTGGTTGTACTGGAGCAATTGTAATGATTTTCGGCTGGCTCACCTTTTTTGCAAGAGTTTCTCAACCTCAGCAATAAACTCAACATCGAGTTGATAAACTGCCTCGTCAGCAATTCTATAATGTTCATCAAAATACTGATCATATTCATGACCCGCCCCATAATCCTTTTCACTAGTTTCCATACATTCCCGCAGGTCACGTGACTTCGCCATGGACATGTACACGTCACCACAGCAGCAAAGCACTGTAGGTAACAGGTCTAGTTCTTGACTCGAGTTCACCCATTCGAGGTTCCGATACGACGATAGCAACACTAGAGAGAGCCGTAAATACCGCAGGGCAAGACCGTGGGCGCCGTCAGCGTGAGCCAGAGATGCTAAGTCTGAATACAGTCCAGCGGCTTTGCGTATGAGAACAGACTCGAAGGTGCCCTGCCATTGCCGGAAGTTGAAATTCAGGGGAGTCATGTCATCAGTACTTCCGGTCACGTGGCCGACATACTCATCCCCAGTCCTGCCAGTGAATGTCGCGTCAGGTAAAGCCAGGATATAAGGACGGCTGGGTAGCACAGTCTGACGTTTAGTTTCCTTGCCAGACACGGAGAACTTGTGATCGTCCATAGCTCTATGTAGACTTTTCAATGCCTAGACAAGACAAACACTGACTTTCATTTACGTTAACTGGGAGAAAGTAAACTTATCAATCCAGGGTGGAGGATGTCTAGTAAAACATGTTGCCCCCTCCCCTCCCCCCAGTGAAAGGAAAGAATAACTTAGTTAGGAAAAGTGTTTTAGTACGGAAGAGGTTATTTCGCTGGCCTCAGAGTGACAAAACGTAACAAAGCAACGATTTTACTAAAACACTAAACCTATTCCAAACACCAACTCTAACCCTAACATAACCCTACTCCAAGTTCGTTTCTAAGCCAATATTGAAGAAAAAAGTTCTGACAAAATGTTATTCTGAGGTCAGGGAAATAACTTCTTCCTTTTAATATTCCCGTGGCCAAACATCGGACTCCGTGTGAAGAATCTTGAAAGGAACTTTGTGTCGATGCGAAATAAATCCATAAAGAGACGCACCTTCACGACATGTGATAATGACATTCTAAGTTTTTCATGAACATTCTCAGGAAGATCAACAGCAACCTAAAAATATTAACATATCATGAATATCAAACAGAGAACCTCGCTCCAATAGAAATCAATCCAACATGACCGGTTCATTATTATCGATTGTTTGTTTTGGAAACTACAATAGTTCAAACCTCGTCATAAGATTCTTCAAAGCTGTTCGATTTCGATAAATCACCGATGGTCAATGTCTGAAATAAAATATAACCACATCAAGTATGAGAAACATAAGATAGATGCACATGCAGTGAACCATTCAGTCACTCTGATAAAACTCTCTTTTAGTGTCGAGCACCATGGCACTGAAACCCACTAAGTACTGACTAAACCCACTAAAATCTGAGTTTCGGACCTCTCAAGGCCGGCCCCAGGTTAGCCCTTTAGTACACACGAATCCCAAGTTACCTTGGGCCAAGGAAATTCGTCGTCATCACAGACAGGGCTGGCACAACGTTCTGCGTTCTCCAATACTTCTTCAGCGCGTTTCTGATTGGTCGATGAATACACCTCAGCCAAAAGATAGTGTGATGACGTAATAATCTCGAGATGATCATCAGGTCGAGGCTCATTATTGAGAAGATCCAGACAGTTTGTCAGCAACAGTTGCACCATATTTTGCTCCCTGACAATGACCAAACATTTTCTCAGTTTCAAATGTCGACCATATTCAGGATACGGGGTAGACCCCCCCCCCTTTTGAACACCAACCTTTGTAGCTGAACGGGCCACCCTGCCTACATGATCGATGCTGCAACAAACTTAACACTCAAGGTGTACTGTTCGCACTCTGCGTGATAAATACTGTAGGGCCTGGGCTCGAAATGTCGAAATTCTCCTTCTATTTTTCGGGTCGTTGCATCCCTGCCAACGAAAGCTTGTTCATATAAAAGAAATATGTGTTTACCTGTCAGAAATGTTTGACTGATTCATCATGTTCTTAGCCACCCTGGACGAAACAAAATGTGTTACAATTTAATTGAAATATAACAATGTCTTTGCATGACTGGCGTGTGTGTTTTATGACCTAGTACCTAAACTCACGCCGTGAAAAGCAAGTGAAATTCTTTGAACAATACTTCCCCGAGAATTTTCAAATTCTGACAAAACATACATTCAGATCAAATAGAAAATATTCATAGTAAAAGACGAGCCATAACCTTATTAACCCGGCCTACCTGTATAACAACATAGCCACTGGAACACTGAAAGGATTGGCTGAATCATTTGATGTCTACAATGTACAGTACATAAAACGTTTAAAACGAATAAAAATGAACTCAGCATATAAGGTCTGGGTATATTAACTCAGAATTACCAGCCAGGTTTAACCCCCAGGGTTGACAATTCCTTATTGACTAACAGCATATTTTGATTACTTAATCTTCATTTGCACTTAAATTTTTGCCATTAAATTTAAAACCGTACACTGAAAACTATTCTATTGCAAATATGTAGCATAGTTAAAACCCTAAACGATGCATAGGCAGAAAAATGACAATGGAGTTTCACCTTATCACACAATGACGTGAGATCATAGAGTTTTACCACATCACTGCCATTGCCTGAAAATAAGCAATATTAAAAGACCAAAATTTCTTTATCAAGCGTGCCAATCGTACTGCAGCGTAACCGTACACTGTCGCACGGATTGGTTTGTATAGGTGAAAGACAATTTGACAAAAATTATATTTGGTAAATACCTTTAAAAAGCCAGTACGTGTGACCTTCTTGAGTACAGTTTGATTTCAAAAATGATAAAATATTTCTCGCCACATCTTTTATAACCTTCAAATGAAATAAATAAGGAAAATGTCTGTTGGTGTTATGTACGCAGGCATTATGGTGCTACTCTGAGTGGGGTCAGGCAAATTTTTCCACTTGCCCGGTGGGCACTCAGAGTAACCCCACAAACAAAATAAGCTGATGTAAAAAAATGTATTTGTAATAAGAAAGTCTACAACTCGTTGGTGGGTTCCAGATAGTTGTCTAATACAGTATTTCTACATATTGACCGATGATTCGTCTGTCTGCCACGTTTATACACGATTTATCAGACAATTAAACTACATTTTGTATGCTCCAGTTTGTCCGGAGGTATATCGTCCTTCTGTAGTAAAAATGAGGCCTCTATGGATATGAAGCTAGCGGCTTACCCTTGGAGAAAACCGACTGCCTTCAATATTGGGAAGTTCATCTGTTTGGTAACGTTCATATTTCTGTTGAAAATAAATCAGAGAAACGTCAGAAATAAACTGCAGCAAACGACAAGGAACAGAAGACTCGTTCGATGTGGACAAGTGCCTTGATTCACGCTATGTATGTATCTAACCTAGGACTAAATCTCTCGTCTTGCAGACTATCTAGTGATTGGTTAGATATAATTGCTTTCAATTCTACCTGCACAATACCATCCATATGAAAACACATCACGACCTCAGGAACATTACACATCAAGTTATCCAGCCAATAATCCAGTCCAGTCAACACGTTGATAGGTTTAGAACAGTCACTGAGAATACAAAAATCATCTCTTATTAGATCCAGTGTTACTACAGGAGGAAACCTAAACTAAACTAATTTTTTTGATACTGGATAGCTCTATCAGTTCTAAATGTTCTTCCTAGAGGTCCAGTAAGAATCATCTCTTATTGATCCAGTGTTACTACAGGAGGAAACCTAAACTAAACTAATTTTTTTGATACTGGATAGCTCTATCAGTTCTAAATGTTCTTCCTAGAGGTCCAGTAAGAATCATCTCTTATTGATCCAGTGTTACTACAGGAGGAAACCTAAACTAAACTAACTTTATTTATACTGGATAGCTCTATCAGTTCTAAACTGTTCTTCCTAGAGGTCCAGTAAGGATCATCCTTTATTGATCCAGTGTTACTACAGGAGGAAATCTAAACTAAAATTTACTTATACTGGATAGCTCTATCAGTTCTAAACTGTTCCAAACCAAATTTCGTACTTTAGTCTAAGGCTGACAGCTGGGTATTTTCCACCTCCAAATATAGGCATATTTGATCCAATCAACATTTTTGTATCTTCGAATTTCCACACGACATTTCTTTGAAATTTTGATTGTTCTTGTGGCTGTAAAAAAATGGAGAGTAATGATGTGATATCTGAACAAAATAACTTGGCTGCCATTTCAAACCAGAATTTTAAAGGTTCTATTCCTGTCTGTGGTAAGAATACAAGTCGTTTCGCCCCCAAGTCGTTTCGCCCCAAGTCATTTCGCCCCCAAGTGGCTAAGTCGATTCGTCTAAACGTTTCGTTAAGAATAAACTGTAAAGAATAAACCATAGAAATAATAGATATATTTATTATTATATATCTATTATTTCTATTTGCAAGCTACCGTTACGCGTGCGATTTTTTTCATCAATGTTTACGTTTCAAACATTTTATATTGTCTGTTTCTTTCCATGAATATTTGAAGGGTGAGTATAATACCGGGATTGAGTCATTTTTCTATTTATAATTTGATATTCTTTCATTTTGAAAGAATATTGTTTTGTTCGGCTATTGTCAAAAACTAATCACCGTTCTGGGAATTGTTTCGTTCATCCATTGTAAACTGAACTAATCATCGCGTTGATCACCGACTTTGTCAAACCTTTTCGCGCTTTTGCTTTCGTTTGAAATGTTACGTTTTGTCAGTAATTCTGTCACTTTAATAGTGAATAGGTTTTTGATTTTTGCGCGTTTGCCGTTTGATCCATTTGTCCACGATACTCGCAAATATGGGCTAGCTTGTTAGTTTGTAAGAGATCATTCACTAGCTCACTTGGGGGTGAAACGACTTGGGGCGAAACGACTTAGGGGCGAAACAACCGGAACTCAATTGAGTGGCAGACACCTTGCTAAATATTAGAGATGTGAAACTAAGTAATACGTGCAGGTTTTCTTGTTGGAACTGTCAGTCGTTGAGATGGTATATTTACCTGGAGTACGGGTTCAGGAAGGAATGGAACGAGATCGCGACAAGAACTGGCTGATGCAATGGTGTGAATAGGAGTAGCATCCTGGTCTTGATCAATACCTGCTTCTGGAGAACTGAAGAATAACATTTAACTAAATTACTACAACATTTAGGTATTTTCCTACTAGCTACACATTACATTCACCACCCAACGTTTCAACCACTGTAGTGTTGTCTCATTGACAGACAAATAAAACAAGCACAGCAAAACATCCTCGGGTCTTGAGGGAAAAGTCAAAGAGCAAGCAAAGTCTACCTATAACACAAGAATTTCGACATCATGTTTCTCTCTCGACTATCTTGCGGGTTCTTCTTTCTTCGCAACAAAGTCTGATTCTGAAGAAAATCAAAATACTCTGCAGACTATCACGCGTTGTAGCGCAAAATACGAAACCATGGGAGAGTTTATACCAGAGATTCCTCAACTTTCATTGCTTAATCAAATGTGAGATTTGTACAGAGGCTGAATAAAAATTACTTTTTCAATGTTTGCCTCGACACTGAAGACATCTTGCAACCACTGCATATGTTCCAGCTTTTCTTTCTAAAAAATAAAAATAGAATTTCAGGAATACACGCTTTCGGAAACTACGTCATTGTAGCGTCTCGTTTTCGCACATGTGATATGAAAACGAGGTGCTATATTTTGCTCTCAGTCTGCCAGAAATTAGTGCTCATGTATACTTATTTATTAGCGCACTTAAACGATGTTAATTGTGCATCAATTATTTCCGTATTGTCTAAGAAGAACTTGTGTTACCTGCGCAGCGTGGCTGAGCACACTCGGGACATCAAATTCATCCAACAGCAAAGTTTTGCCAACTTTATTTACACTCAGACTGATACCTGTCTTGCTAAACAAAATATCATTCATTGTAAGATATAATGCTCAGTTTCACAGTTAGTACCTCTGTCACCAAGTGGTTTCATTGCTGTTATAATATACTTCACCCCAGTCACATGCAAGAGAAGATATGTGCACTTACATTTCAGCTAGTTGCATTCTAGTGATTCTATGTCCAAGCTCACATGCATGTTTTGCTTTGTGGAAGTATGATACTGGTTTGTGATGTTACTCTGAGTGTGCATCCACATCGGGCAAGTTGAAGTTTGCCCGACCGCGTTGGGAATCGAACCCGAGACCTTTGGAATACTAGTCCAATGCTCTGCCAACTGAGCTACGCGGTCAGGTCGGTTTGAGGCCCCGATTACACTATACCGGATTGCATCGAAGCGACGCGATTTCTGTACCGGATTGGCCTCTTGTTTACACTACGCCACTGTAATCCGGTACGTGCCGCGGCGCGAAAATCACTTCGCTTTGGAGGTGATATGAAAAGTAATCCGATACGTGCTGTACCGGATAAAACCAAGTGTAATCAGGCAATCCGGTACGCTCCGGTACTATAAATAGGTTTCGGCAAGTATATTTTAACATTGTCGTTTTATTTACTCGCTTTTAAATATTTTATAGCTGTTGTTTGCTTCGCTTTATAATTATTTATTATTTCTAGCGAAGACAAATAAAGATAGCGGTAATAACATTGACTTCTTGCTTTCAAAAGGGCAAAATTTAATGAAATACTCGTCAATTTTCGATAAGAGCGAGACAAAGCAACGTCGGGTGGTCAAGCTTTGTAAACAAAGTTATAATTCACAAGTACTGTCGAGAAAACGTCCAAAATGGTCAAAACTTATTATTTGTTTCCGTGGCAACGATAAAAGATACGAGCTCGCGACAGAGCGAAGCGGCATAGTGTAAACACCCTTGATTTTGGCTTCGGTGTGAAAATTGATCCGGTATGAAAATCAATCCGATATAGTGTAATCCCAGCCTGAGTTGGTGTAATAACGAGTTGAAGATACATGATAAACACAAGCTTGCAAAATACTAATTTACTCAGAGTATTTCTACAAACCAAAACTCATTGAGTTGATTTGCATGCAGCCATTATTATAATTCAATCTCTAGTTACCTGAACGGCATTTTGAGCAGTTTCTTGATGTTCTGAAAATGTTAAAAACAAAGAAAAGTAGGTACACACTGCGTACATGCCGCAAATCAATATTTTTATATTTGGAGATAGGCCGTGGGCCTTTGTGAGAAAAAGTGCTTGGAAAAGCAATTTCGTGGCAACCCCTTGGGGAATAGATTTTCTGTGGTTCAATGCACAGTACCATAGATGCTCAATTACCACAAAAAGTTCCCAAGTAAAAAACTTGCCAAACACCGAGAAAATGGGTGATCAGTGATTATCCTCTATTAAATTGTATTAATACAGCAAAAAAATGTGAAATTTTGTATTCAATTACAACAAAATGACCAGCATCATCGGAAAGCTTACAAAAAACTGGATATAAGATATTTAAACAGTTTTTTATATCTCAAATTGTTTTCGAGTTATACACTATCAAAAACGCGTTTTTGACCTAGTACCCAGTCCTTATTGCGACATTTTGGTCCAATTTTCACATTTAAAACAGCAATAACTCAAAGACTATTTGAAGGATCAAAAAACTGTTTGAATGTCTTATATTCGTTTTTTGTCAGTACCGATACTGTAAGTCATTTTTGTTGTAATTGAATATAAAATTTCACATTTTCTTGCTGTAATACAATTTAATAGGGGATAATCACTGATCACCCATTTTCTCGGTGTTTTTGAGGTTTTGGGAACTTTTTGAGGTAGTCGAGTATCCACGGTTACTATGCATTGAATCACAGAAAATCTATTCCCCAAGGGGTTGCCACAAAGTGAAATAATTTTGGCCAACGGCCCACAGCCTAAGACTGTGACAGTAAAGAGAAAGTTAAGAATTACCTCCGCATCAGAAATGACGTCAACATCATCAATATTCTCCAGAAATGAATGCGCCATGTTGAAACTGAGAAAAACAAGATTTGGTAATTGGCATAATTACAGTTTAAATGCCAAACAAAAAATGTTCATTTCAGGTTCCAACCCGCCTGTTAAAATGTCTACGAGCATGTATTAAAATGGTACGTAATTCTGGGAAACATCCATACCTCCCGACAGAGGAAATTGGAAGTTAACCCCCCTACCCCTCTGAATGTTACAACACATTTACTATTAACAGAAACAAATGTTTCTTCCCTCTCCCCCTGGGTGGCAGAAATTTCCTCGGGGGGGGGGGCGGTAGTGTGGACTTTCTCTGGAACAACCCAATATCACGATGCACATTTACAAAGAATTTATTAAGAGGATATATTTGGATGAAATGCAGTTTAATGGACGTAAAATGTACCTTGACAAGTCAGCTGGAGCTTCGTGTTTTGCAGACGTCCAGTCACTAAATCTTCCTTGTAAACTGTCATGAAGCCAGTTGTCAGGAGGTTCATTTATATCTGTGTTCTAAACACAAAATAAACGTCCATTGCAAAAATGAACTTAAACGTTCACTGTGCATGCTTCATGACAATAAACTGTCAAGCATTGTGATGCATTAGCATTTGCAAAAGCTGACCCAACCAAGTACGGCTTGTTTTCTGACAGCTGTCAATCTTACTCAGAACATTAAACTCAAAATTGAATTGGACAAGATAAACAATCACAATGTTATTTATACATTCAACTTACAAGTTCTAAAGTTGAGTAAGTTTCCATGGGACCCATCTTAGTGTACTTGACAACTGCAGTTGAATGTACATCAGGCATTTCATCCTAAATTATAGAAATTCTGCAGTGAGAACTTTGGTCTTCCCAAAGGTGGACAAACCAGGAAACATTGTTTCCTAGCCTGGCTAGCCATGTTTCCTGAAGGTAGACAAATCAGGAAATATTGTTTCCTGAAGGTGGACAAACCAGGAAACATTGTTTCCTAGCCATGTCTCCCAAAGGTGGACAAACCAGGAAACAATGTTTTTTTAAAAATATTTTCTGGTTTGTCCAGAAAACGAAGGACCAGGCAACTACAGTAACTAGTTCGTGACTACAATTTACCTAATTGGTTATATTTATCTTGTATTCTTTTCTTATTATTTTTGTTAATAAAACAACTTCTTCTATATTTTATAACATACATACCGATGTTTTGCTGCTCAAATCTTCATCCTCGTCGCTCTCGTTTGCTGGTAGACTCTTGCTTCCTTCCATTTTCAACTTTTCTCAATAAAGTATTCAACATTATTCCTTTGTACTCAACATCATCCCTATGCAATCAACATTGTCCTTTCGTATATACTGTTATCCCTTGATATTCAACATTATCCCCATACATTAGACAATACCATTTGTATTCAACATCACCCCTTTGCATCCAATATTGTCCATGAGTATCAACTAATGTCCCTCATTACCCCCTCACATATACGAGCCCTAAATCAGCATTGTCCAGCAGTCTTACCCAATAAAAATAGACTGAATGCAAGGCTGCCACTCGTAGGGGGATTCCCCTACGGTAGGGGATTATCACCTCTTGTAGGGAGTAGGGGATACCTACGGGGAAAATGGTAATTTGTAGGGGAACGTAGGGGGTTTCTTTTACGGTTTACCTACAAAAGTCGTATTTCTCTTTTTGTGATTATCCAAATCAGTTCTTCCGTAAATTTCAATATTTTATGGCTTCTATGGAGTATGGAACATTGTATGGAACTGCAGGATTTTTTATGGAAACTAGAAATTTAAATTTGAATGTGGAAGCACTGAAATATCATGTGATGAGTATGGTGATGAGTGATATTGTATTTTCCCAGGAGAACCTTCACGCGAAAAAAAGTGCAGCCAAAAACATGGCGGATTTTGGCCTTTGCTGACGGCATTTCCATCACAACTGGTCCGTAATTCTCACCACTGACCAGGCTCGGATTTGAGCCCGCTACAATTTCCACACCCCCTGGTTATCTGAAAAAACTTTAGGTTTTTGCAATTTTGCTCGGGTTTACAGTAATAGGGAGTTTGAGCTTCACGTTTGCGGGAGCGCCAAACGGCAAGGCCGACTTTTCTTGGCATAAAGTCGTTCGATTTCTGCGTGTCATATTTTCCTTCACATGAAACAACAAGCCCATTTACTTTTTATCGCTTTTTATCGTAGAATTTTTCTTTGCCTGACGTTCGTCGTTGAACGTGAAGCCTAACTCTCTATTGTGTAGTAAGTATGGAGCAGGTCCTCCAGTTATTATACAGCCCAGTGTATTTTCCCTACAAATATACAATATTAGAAGGGAAAATACAATATTTGTAGGGGAACGTAGGGGAACATTGGGGACAATTGCATATCGTGCTGTAGGGGAAACGTAGGGGATTTCAGTGCCCGCCATAGGTGAAAATAGGGAACGGAGAGTGGCAGCCCTGACTGAATGTAACAAAATATTTTGAAAGTTCCCGTAAATTGTGATTGTTTTCAACATGTCTCACGTTCCCGCAGTTCTAGTTGTGATATTTTTCTGGTCTTTACTCTATGTTGGAGATTTTATACTCAAGGTAATACTGCATGATAAAAAGAAATAAAATTTGTTGAAGTTTGTTGTCGAGTGACCTGTCAGATTTTTAATGTTGTCACATCATTGTATTTGTAATTTGACTACTACCTTTGAAGATGTGTTGATTTGTTTGCCGTGGATATTCGTCTGACACCGGATCTTCCTACTTCACAGCTATTGATCTGACAACGCTTTAAAAGCTAACACTAAACCACTAAATAGAACCACAACCCTGAAAACTAACCCCCTAACCTAACCTAACCTAACCTAACCCCCTAACCTAACCCCCTAACCTAACCTAACCTAACCTAACCAAAAATTGTAGAAACGTGCGAAAACCACGAAGAAAAAAAAGTATAAAAAAAATAATAAAATAGTGGCACGAGCAGGAATCGATCCCAGGGCTTGGCACACATAATACAGGTGCCTAAACCACAACACTACGGAGGATTTGCTTGAAATTCAATTAAATTGACGTGGTTTTATATTTAACAAGTTTATAATGATTATGGAAATGTCGGACGAATATCGACAGCGTTATTCGTTTGTTGTCACTGAGTAAGACCTGGGCTAACATCAGTCAAAAGCCTTCCCCAACATAGTGTTTAACCCATTAAAGAAAGACTCCCTTTGACAAGTAAAGTTGTCTGGCAATAGACAGAGTAAAATAATAAGGTAGCGTGCAGACACTTTTACCATTTTATCTTTGCAGAAATATCGTAGGTTATCACGAACATACAAGGAATTGTTGGACGAGAATGGTCTGTCATTCAGTTTTGGTCACATCCGATGGTACACAACAAAATTTAACCGTTGTTTCTTTCGCTGGGGTAAACACTATCCCAGTCTGACACAAGCATGGTTCACCGCAGGCGCGTGTTTTGGTGTGTGTGTGATGGTAGTTTCAGTGCTTATATTATCATGGACGCTCAGTCAGGCATTAACGAAGAATTCACCTGAGCAAGTACTTACACCTGTGGTAAGATTAAACTATAATATCAATCAACATCTAATGTCTGGGAAATTTCAGAAAACAACCACTTCTCCACATGAAAATTGGAAAATCTTTAGACATCCTCGCACATTCTACAATGATCACAACATTTCCTCCTTGTACAGATGAGGGGGATCTTTAAATGAGTGAATTAATGGAGATGATTATTGTGTTCTACTGTATTCTTAGATGCCTGGTATAAATCTTCCTTGGAGTCATATCTTGTACTATCTGCTTACATTAACACTTGCTGGGATTGTTCATGAAGTTGGTCATGCATTGGCTGCAGTAAGGTATGTCTGTCCAACCACAAGATGATGTGCTAGGCCGATCTAGTATGATGCTGAAAATCTTGAATATTTAATTAAATAATAACCCTCGCCTTGCAGAGAACAAGTTCGTGTGAATGGTTTTGGTATTTTCTTCATGGTGTTATACCCTGGAGCATTTGTTGATCTTTATACTGAGCATCTTGCCGTCATCTCACCATTACGACAGCTCAGGATATACTGTGCGGGTGTCTGGCATAATTTTATCTTAGCTTTGATTGCTGTGGGTTTCCTGTGGATTTTACCGAGTCTATTGTCATTGGGTTACGTCTCTAACCGAGGAGCTGTTATCTTGGATCTTATAAAGGTATGTTATTGTCACTTATAGGTTTGATGAGGTTTCCCCATGTAGTAACACTGGATCAATATTTGTCTATTTAGGGCTCAGCAGTGGAAGATAGTCTTGTTGTGGGTGATTATATCACGTCAGTTGATAACTGTCTTGTCAAGAATGTTGTGGAATGGAAGTCGTGTTTAAAGAAGACCATCGTTGAACCCCAACATGGCTTCTGTACAGATATGATGACTATGACCAGAAAGAATTCTTTTCTTGGTAAGAGCAGCAGAATTTGTCACTGAAGAAATTATGAGACAATCACAAGAATTGCTGCAACTTATGTGAAAGATGATTATACTGTGTCAATATATTCTCTTGCATGCATTTTTTTTACCAATATCAATTGTTTTAGAAACAGAGAGTTACATATTCAAGGAAGTGCAAGATTGTTGTGGGAATCTGACAGCGTCACGACTGTGTTTTTCTTACCAGTCACATTTAGGACAGAAGGTGGGAGTGATTTTTTCTTTTATTTGATAGAAACACTGTGTTCATTTATCTACACAAAAAATCAAAGAAAACAAAACAATTTAATGCTGACAATATATAGGTCAGATTTTTCACTTCCACTATGTACAGCTACCAGATGGTCTTAATAGATGCCAGTTAAATGTGAATGTCTCTAATATCTTTCTCCTTAGGGTTTGTCATGCTTGCCAGCAAGAACTATGATGTCAGACAAGATTTGCAACATTCCTAGCAACTGCCCTGAGAAAGGTAATTAATGCTAGTGCAAGCTTCCTCCTGTAGTAATCCTGGATCAATAAGAGATGATCCTTACTGGACTTCTAGGAAGAACAGTTTAGAACTGATAAGAGCTATCAATTCACTGTATATATATTTAGGTGAGAAAGTGTGTATCCATCCATCATTGGACAACTCGAGCCGTTTGATCAAGATATCTCATTATAAAGGGAAAGATGTTCTTTATGTTGGAGATCCATATATCTTATATTTTTCAGGTATTTATGTGAATAAATTGCGTCGATTTTTGTCCATGGCACCGCCATATCAGACATGTGTCGCTACTGTAGTTTAAGTAAAAGAATGTATTCCTGGAACAGTATAAAATTATGTATCCTGAAGATCAACTGGGTTATTTTTTCAGTTTCTGTAGGAAATTATTTACCAATTTTTAAATTTTCACCGCTGTCACTGCCGTTGGTATTAGAGACATTTTTTATGTATCCTTTTAATATATTGAGTGTTATTGTGTTAACTTGGCTTCCCACCTGCTGTACTATTACTTAGCTATGCTCTAGTTAATGTTTCCTTGACTATAATACCAGGTATATAATTTCACTATCGAGCGCCCTGGCGTTACTCAATGCTGCGCCGTGTTACTGGTTAGATGGTCAATGGATATTATATGCGCTAGTGGACTACACACTTTCTCAATCTCTTCCCGATGTAAGAACGAGAAATAGATTATGTAAGATTGTTTTAACAGCAGGAACATTTCTTCTAGCTGCGAATATTTTATTAGCGTTATGGACACTGGGGAGTATGACGTAATGCCTGGATTTAACAATGATTACGAACATTACGACAGCTTAATATAGCGACAGACCCGAGGAGTTCAAATCCCGCTCTTGGATCAACTTTCACACTTCGAAATGATGTTGCGACTTTCTCGTGAACACCTGACCTCGTTTACACTTGAGTAAAAGATTCCATCATGAAATGTTTTATAATTCACCACAATTTATATAAAACGTTTTTTATTATCCATGCAATATGTGCCCCCCATCCGAATCCTGTCTTCATACTGCTGTTGTGTAAACGGTTAACTTATCCGAAAACTTTATCAAATCCAGAATCTTTTGCTGTAGTGCAAACAAAATGTTGGATGAGCTCCACTTGGTTGGAATCTGGAGGTCTAACGTACTTTTTATTATTAAGCAGAGTTTAAATTGTAAATTTTATATGTAATATATATTTTGGATTGTTAACAGCAATTTTGTGGAGTAGAAATTACAAATTTAATCCTATGAATGACGGGATAAATATGATGAAAACCAATTTAAATTTATGCACTGATAAGAGAGAAGGTAAATCCAAGAACTGATGTTTTTAAGTTCTATTGAAATGCCCCAAGCTTACAACGTTAGAACTTTCTTCCAAATTATTTACACTGCGGTATACATACAAAGGTCAATATAAGATTATACAACCCTGGAATATAAATATATACAGGGTTTTATTGTTCGTCTATTTGATCAGTCACTTCCGACTCTTCCGCAATTGTCTCTGGTTGTTCAGCGCTATCTTCCTCTGGTTGTTCAGCGGTATCTTCATCTTGTGTTTTTGTCTCGTCTTCCCCTGTTGCTTCCGGTTTGTCTTCTGTTTCCACGACATCTTCGCTGTCACCTAGCAACAAATCAAATGGAATATATACTGTTCTTCCCAGAGGTCCAGTAAGGATCATCTCTTTTTGATCCAGTGTTACTACAGGAGGAAACCTAAACTAAACTAACTTTATTTATACTGAATAGCTCTATCAGTCAGTCTAAACTGTTCTTCCTAGAGGTCCAGTAAGGATCCTCTCTTATTGATCCAGTGTTACTACAGGAGGAAATCTAAACTAACTTTATTTATATTGGATAGTTCTATCAGTTCTAAACTGTTTCTCCTAGAGGTCCAGTAAGGATCACTTCTTATTGATCCAGTGTTACTAGCGGAGGAAAATGTAGGTGAGATCTTACCTTGACCGACTTCTGTTGCAGATGTGACTTCATCTTTACTGAGTTTTTCTTCAACTGCGGCAGTTGCTGCGTCTTCTCTCTGGATAGCTTCAAGTAATTGTTGTTCTAACTGATCGTAAGAATCGATTCTTTGTTTCACGACATTTCTTATCATTGCTGCAAGAAAAGTTGAATTAGCACATTGAAATTTTAGCCAATCTACCTTTGCAACATCAGTTTTGTACATCCCTTTTCAAATGGCGGAACTCCCTTTTCAAATAGCAGAACTCCCTTTACAAATATTGGCGGAACTCCCTTTTCAAATAGCAGAACTCCCTTTTCAAATAGCAGAACTCCCTTTTCAAATAGCAGAACTCCCTTTTTAAATAGCAGAACTCCCTTTTCAAATAGCAGAACTCCCTTTTCAAATAGCAGAACTCCCTTTTCAAATAGCAGAACTCCCTTTTCAAATGCCAGAACTCCGTTTTCAAATAGCAGAAAGTTGAAATACTTGATACTTACAGTCGAGCATAAGACAAGCGACTCTGTAACGATTCAAATTCCTCTCAACCTGACCCTGCAACCACGGCATGAAGTATGTCTCGACATCTAACAAATATTGAAAAACATCAATGATTAGGGATGGTCAAGTTTTGATTAAATTCGATAGAATTGAAAACATACCTCTTTCAACGGGGTCGTAGAAGTAGCCATTTTCACTAAGAGAGCCAAATACTGACGGCACCATATCTGCTAAATAACTCTGAAAAAAAAACACAACGTTGAAGGTTTATATTATATAAAGATTAAGGATGATGCAAGTGATATGAAGAGAGATTAGAGAGCTACCTACCTGGGCAAAAGCTCTGGCTGCGATCTTTTCAGCAGTTTCTTTTTCTTTCTTTAAAACATCAGTTTGTTGTTTCATTCGTCTTTCTTTCTCTTCTCTGTGGCGTCTCTCTTGTTCTTCCAGTCTTTGTGTCTCGACAAGCTCAGCATTCCTTAATTCTTCAAAACGACGTTGCTGCGCTCGAAGATTAGCAAGCTCTTCCTCTTCCATCACTTCCAACAACGCTTGTTCTATCGTCTTGCCAACAAGAACTTCCAGAATTGGCTTCACTTCAATGTCAAAATCAAATAACTACAACAAGAAAGAAGATCAACGTCAGACGCCTTTCTTGAAACACTAGTTATGTATGTAATGTCATTTTTACAAGGACCGTAATTAAAGTTTGAATATTTGCGCAGTTTCAAGGTGCGTGAAATTACTCGAAAATTGCGTGATATTAAATGCGCAAAAATCACCGAAATTTACATATATAGTCATAGAAGTATCTGTTTTCAATTTTGTTTCATGGCTGGATCTCGAGCGAAGGTGCGCGCCTCCTCTGAGATCGTTTTGCGCCTCCCCTGAGAATGTTTGCACTTCCCCTGAAAAGCCAAAAGATCAAAGTGAAAATTTGACATTTTTTGGTTTCTTAGAGTCCACACTTCGTAAGAAAGTTTTTGTGTAAAATTGAAACAGTGATAGAGCCATTAATCTCTGTGTCAAGTAACCCTTTTAATGCAATTTTTCGAAAGAAACTTTGTAGTAATTGTAATGAAGGGTAAAATTGGATGAGTTGTATACAGTCATAATTCATCAATACACTGATACATATATGTAACGCTACATGCATGTCATTGACTTTGGCCTTTTATACAAAAATCCAGCCTTGGTTTGCTTGTCGGTGAAAGGCTGGTTTTGGTAAAATACGACGTACCTCGCCTTCTAATATCTGTGTAGCGACATCAATGCCAGTTTTAGCTGGGATATAGAGTGGTGACGGTGGTCTGTCAAGAAAAGCATCAGTCTGTGTTTCCACATCAGCTTCCTCGACTCTATCACTCAGTTCTTCTAAATACAACTCTGTTTGAACATCAATGTGTTTTCTTCCTTCCACCGGCTCAGGAGACTTGGGGATCAATTGTTTCTTTGCTCGTTTCCTTGCAATAGCACGCCGCCTCGCTTCCTGTTGACGTTGGATGTCAATGGGGTCTGGCTGAGCACTCTATAGTAAACAATAATTGTACTGTGTTGATCCTTGCCAGACAGTATATAATACTTGTGGTACTCTGATCACTGTGCTATTTACATCTCTGATTCAGGGTATTATACAGTCAATGCAAGATGTCCAATGCACATAATATATAACATCAGCTTTACAGATATACCTGTGGAAAAGGCAGACCCAGGGGGTCAGCATATCGGGGCAGGGGTAATTAGAGAGGACTTCAACTCATAAAGCTATTATTGTGCCCAGATGCACCATGCTTTATTATTTTCAAGATGGGGAGAAAATTTATTTCTGATAATAGTGGGGGGGTAGGGGGAAGGTACGGGTGTTTCTCATTGCAAAAATTTCCAGTGCAAAATAAATTAGTGAGCAAAGTATCGAGGCATTGAAGAGACTTACAGCAGGTAAGGTATGCTGTGCGTATGTATTGCCGCGGATAATTCTTCTATCGTACATGATGTTCCCGTACGGCAGTGGATCTTCATTTCTAAAATTAATAACATCAACAAAATTAATATTATAATCAAGTTTGATAAAAGTGCAGTGTGTATCTAATAGCCATTTTAAATATTATAAAATTACTTGCCATCAACTCTGGGGGAGTCTGTAATACCATCATATGCAAATAAAAAGCATATGTCATAGCTGATTGGCCCCAAAGTTTTGCTAATTTGTTATTTTACTCTGTCTATAGTTCCGGATTATCTGGCCAATTGTAGTTTTAATCCATTAGCGATAATACACCATGACTGTACTTCTGTGTTCAGGACAAATAGCAACAACTATAGGCTTTCTGTTACACTTACGGTACAAATATGAACTACATATTCAAAACCTATTTGAATATCAGCTATGAACTAGCCGTTTGAACTCTGTTTAATAGAAATTCGGATTATATTGTTTGAGGTGAAATACTGCAACACTGTAAGGCCTTGTCCATTTTAAAATTTGTACGAGTATACCTCCTTAAACACTGGCTAAAATAAGATTGATAGCTTGTAGTTGTACATGATGCTACATCCACGAACTGCCTTTTCTTTTTAAAAAATATCAAATTGTTTTTGTGAAACCAGGTAAATTTATTGTGATACAAAAAGCGTCAAAGAGTAGAACCTTTAAATGTCTTCATTATATACCCCTGTTCCTTTTGAAAGAACTTCTTGTATTATAATAGCAAGGCAAATTATATAAATTCACTAAACTACAACTTACTCATAGGCCTCGGGATCTCTGTACTTTGTTCTCTGCTTTACAGGCCGCGGTTGGCTCGCGAATGTATACGTTCTCGAACCGTCTCCGTTTTGAGAAATAACTTGAGTCATTTCTGTTTATTTCCGCTTGTATTTCTCTACAAATACGTTGTATTTTTGTCAAGAAATAAAGCTATATAATATGTATTGTTGAAAAGCTTTCTTGTCGAAGACGAAAATTGATTGGGACGTTGCTAGGCAACAGATCTCCGGGAGGGTTTGTTTCCACTTTCACTTCACAAATTTCCTGCGAGAGCTTCCAAATTTTCTTTTACCTTATGTTTCAAATTTTATTAAAATGTTTTTAAAAATAACATTATAAATCAAGTCATTGCATAATTATTCATATATAAAGTGTAATACAATATATTATATTTTATTATCTAGATGGTCGTATTCAGTCCGACAAGGTTTCTGCTTATGTCCCACAATTCCCTTGCCATCTGCTCATCTTGGGCCGCCTTGGTGGGCTCGGTTATCATGCAGTCCATAAAATATAACCCACTAACACCTTCAACGTCCTTGGAAACTGCTAAATGAATAGTTGTCTGTGCTCCTTGTTTTGCAGTTTTAAGAAATGGACTTGCTAGATATCTCACTGCCATCTGAACAATATATGGCATATGTCGCGTTATTTCTGCTTCAGGAATCATTCCCGGATGTAGCGAGTTCACTGTTACACCCGACCCTTGCAGACGCTTTGCCAACTCTTTACTAAATAAAATATTGGCCAGTTTACTTTGACCATACGCATCCATTTTATCGTAATATTGTTCACTGTGAATATTTTCCAAATTGAATTCATTTGTCAGCAACTTATAGCCTGATAAGGAGACAACAACAATCCGTGATGGTGCAGATTTTCTAAGCAAATCAAGCAGTAAATTTGTAAGCAGGAAATGTCCTAAGTGGTTAACACCCATCGCCATTTCAAAGTTGTCCTGTGTTTTTGTCAACTGAGGCAAATAAGCCACTCCTGCATTGTTGATTAAAACATCAAGTTGAGGTTCGTTGCGGTTTATGTCGTCTGCAAAATCCCGGATTGACTTCAAAGACGCAAGATCCAAATGCTTCACTACAATCTTGCTGTTGCGGGATTTTTCTACGATTTCCTGCAAAGCAACTTGAGCTTTACGTAGATTACGACAAGCCATGATCACCCTAGCTCCCCTCCCGGCTAAATCCAATGCAGTTTCTTTCCCAATACCAGTGTTGGCACCAGTTACAATGACAGTCTTACCATCAAGTCTCATTTGGCTTGTACATACGCATCCAGCAAAATAACTCCTCGTGAAATAATAAGTTATAGCAAAAATTAAAACGAGCAAAGATAGTTGAATGTACCTCTTCATGATACTAAACAATTACCAACAACACTACAACAAGGGCAAATAATGTTAGCCAATCAGCGCGTTTGTTTACATTTTGCGTTCTTGACCAATCAGAATGCCTGAAATTCGAAACATGTAAACAAAAGGAGTGAGAAAATAACACCTTGTTCTACGCCCTCGGTGACATTCGATATTAAACTTTTTTCGCCAAAACTGACAAATTCTGATAAAGCATGCTTTCTTCTTTAATTTCCTCGGGGGGATTTTTAAAATTCGATCTAGAACGCGAAATATTTATGTTTGAATAACAGTGTTTCGACGCACGTAAAATAGCAGACTCTCACTTGCACTATCTTTACACACACATAAAAAATTGGTAGATTTGGCAGTTTAAACTTATTTTCCCCACACCACAGCTGACATGTTTTTAAATATTACCTATCTGATCTCATCGATCTCATTTCGCATCGGAAATGCGTCACAACGATCCAGGACTGACAGGTACAATATCGCATGACTCATTATTGTACATTAAAAGTACATATCCGGTTGGCAAAATGGCGATTGTCTGCAAGACCTTCGCGAAGGGCTTAATATTTTTGCTTCTGGTTCGTCGTCAATCGTCATCGGCTGCCTCACTTTCTTGGTCGCTTTCGTCCTCTTCAAAGCAAGTCGCCGGGGCAATCAGCGTTAATATTTGCTGTCTTTCGAAGACCTTCCAAGAGCTTCAACATTTGCTAACGTTGTTGCTTCACAAACTGGGCAATCGCTGATGTTGGGCAGGATGCATTCGATGTGGAACGCAGGTCCACAACCACGGAAAACGTTCCAAGTGGATTAACCTTTTCGCAGGCAGGCAAATCGCAGGTAAGATTTATATTTTATATTTACAGATCTTGATACATTTATAGTCAGCGTCCTTGGTGATTGTTCCAAAATATGAGTGTGTGCCAAAGTTAAAATATTACTCATAATCTCCAGAACATGTTTGGACAATGTTTTGAATCACTGCAGTTTAGAATTAGCAGTCGTTTTAAAGACAACAGAACTGGCAGCCATGGCACCCCATAACTATTCAGTGTACAATACCAGACAATGTAAATTACCACCTCCCCCAACCCAGAAGTAGGCAGTTTTTATTTCCCAGCACTGCATAATCAAAATTGCTGGATTGTATAAAGGCAATTGCTAGATAGTATACTTCAAAATAAGGTTTCCGTTTTATATCAATTTTTTAAATAATTAAAATAAGTTAGGGTTAGGTTAGGGTTAGGTTAGGGTTTAGGTTAGGGTTAGGTTAGGGTTAGGGTGAGGGTTAGTATTAGGGTTAGGGCTTAGTTTTGCGTTAGGATAGTTTTGCGTTAGGATAGTTTTTTCTACGTTATAAAAACGGAAACCTTATTTTGAAGTATACTATCTAGCGATCACCATTGTATAAATGTCTGGCTTTGTCTCTCAGTGGCCCTGCTTTGCCCCATGAACCCCACACTTCCTAGATTCAAGCAAGCAGGGACTTATATTGACTGGTACTTAGGTCCTGTTTATATGGAAGCCGGGCTGGCCAGCTAAGTGAGACAGCCCGGTAAGCGAGATCTCGCTATATGTAGTTATTTTTATAGTAAAAATTATTGTGCGTTTATATGGACAAGTGGGCTGGCCAGGTTGCCGAGATCTCACTTGAAAAGAGGTGAGATCTCACTTGAAAAGAGGTGAGATCTCGCTTACCGGGGTGGAAATTTCTCCATATAAACACTCACAAGCGGGCTAGCCCAGTTGCTGGGATGAAAGATACCGCCGCAAGCTATTTTTAACAACTGTCAAAACCAGCAAGCGGGATGAAATTTTCTCATATAAACACAAGAGAAATTCATCCCACCTGCCTGTCTCGCTAAGCAGGCCAGCCCGGCTTCCTGCATATAAACAGGCCCTTAGTTGAATTGCAGCACTTGCTGCCTGTGTGTTACTTTTAAGTGTACCCTGGTTCTTTGCAAAGTAAAAGAAACAAGAGGTGAGAATGGAAAGCCTCTGATCATATCAATTGCAAATCCCACTTCCACACTTGAATAGGTTCAGAATTTGAATCTCGCATGTGATTGGCCATTTGTAAAAATATGTCAAACCTGTTTGGGAAATAAACACTACTGTGAGCTAATTATAGCTATCTATCTATTTAGCATGCCAAATAGGGCCGGGTCACCACAACAGCATATGCCAATTACTGTGAGCCCTTTTTACCCAACCCACCCTGTCAACTTTCCATGTGGGAGGAAACTGGAGTACCCGGGGAAAACCTGTGACGTTCGGCGTTGCGGTTTATTCTTTTCACATGAGGACTGGGTTTGAGTCGCATTGAGAAAGTTCTCACTGACTTGAACCTGCGGCCTCAGAGGTGACAGGCAAGTGCGCTAACCACTTGGCCACCGAAGCCCCAATTAAAAAGCCCCAAGCTATTATAGTAAACTCAACCAAGCATGAATATTAATACTCCCGCAGGTGAAAAGGTATTAAATTTCTCAGGAGATAAACATATCAACATTAATCAGTTTTGCAGGACATGTAATACATTCTTGGTTGAGTTTAATAGAATATTTTAATACAGGCTATAATTAGCTTACAGCAATGTTTATTTCCCAAGCCAGTTTGGCATATTTTTACAAATGGGCAATCACATGCGAAATTCAAATGCTGAACCTAATCAAGTGTGGAAGTGGGATTCGCAATGGACAGTGACCCTGGGCTGTACACAGCACAGGGGAGGGGGCGGCAGGAGGGGGAAACTGCCCTCCTAAAGAAAACTATATTTACAATTTTTAGAATGTCATTATTAATTATTCTTTGGATATTTGGAACTTTTTTCAACATATAAGCCTTACTGCCCCCTGGTGATACGGCCCTGATGTGACCAGAGGCTCTCCGTTCTCGCATCTTGTTTCTTTCGCCTCGCAAAGAGCCTCTGGAACCAGAGTACACTTAAAGTAACACACACACACAGAGCAAATAATATAATGCTTTTAAGGCAGTGAATTGGTAGGGAAATCTTTCAATAATATCCTCTGATTATGGTAAACTATGTACCAATACCAGACAATATAAATCCCTGCCTGCTCAAATCCCAAAGTGTGGGGCAAAGCAGGGTCACTGAGACAAAACCAGATATTTACACACAGATATTTACAGATAGTGACAGTGCTGAGAAGTAAAAACTGCCTACTTCTGGGTTGGTGGAGGTAGTAATTAATTACATTGACTGGTATTGTACACTAAATAGTTATGGGGTGCCATGGCTGCCAGTTCTGTTGTCTTTAAAAGAGTTAAAGGACTGCTAATTCTAAACTGCAGTGATTCAAAACATTCAAAATGTTCTAGAGATTATGAGTAATATTTTAACTTTGATACACACTCATATTTTGGAACAATTTCCAAGGACGTACTGACTATAAATGTATCAAGATCTGTAAATATAAAATATAAATCTTACTTTAAAATTTCCATCGATTTGCGATTTGCCTGCCTGCAAAAAGGTTAATCCACTTGGAACGTTTTCCGTGGTTGTGGACCTTCGTTCCACATCAAATGCATCCTGCCCAACATCAGCGATAGCCCAGTTTGTAAAGCAACGTTGAATTCAGCTCTTGGAAAGACAGCAAATACTGTTTTGAGAAAGACAACAAACGCTGTTTGCTCCGGCGACTTGCTTTGAAGAGGACGAAAGCGACCAGGAAAGTGAGGCAGCCGATGACGATTGACGACGAACCAGAAGACGAACAGAATGAAACCCTCGTGAACAGTTTATTAGCAAAAATATTAAGCCCTTCGCGAAGGTCTGTCAGACAATCGCCATTTTGCCAACCGGATATGTACTTTTAATGTACAGTAATGAGTCATGCGATATTGTACCTGTCAGTCCTGGATCGTTGTGACGCATTTCCGATGCGAAATGAGATCGATGAGATCAGATAGGTAATATTTAAAAACATGTCAGCTGTGGTGTGGGGAAAATAAGTTTAAACTGCCAAATCTACCAATTTTTTTATGTGTGTGTAAAGATAGTGCAAGTGAGAGTCTGCTATTTTACGCGCGTCGAAACACTGTTATTCAAACATAAATATTTCGCGTTCTAGATCGAATTTAAAAAATCCCCCGAGGAAATTAAAGAGGAAAGCATGCTTTATCAGAATTTGTCAGTTTTGGCGAAAAAAAATTAATATCGAATATCACCGAGGGCGTAGACCAAGGTGTTATTTTCTCACTCCTTTTGTTTACGTGTTTCGAATTTCAGGCATTCTGATAGGTCAAGAACGCAAAATGTAAACAAACGCGCTGATTGGCTAACATTATTTGCCCTTGTTGTCTAGACTTGTTTAGATCAAAATTTTAGTCGATTACGCAAATGGTCAATTGCGCATGCCATGCTGACGTTTCATGGCGTGGATTACACTTACTGCCAAAATGGCGGCCAACGCATGCTCATAAAAAATCGTGGACACAATTTTGGCTGAGTGATTCATCTGGTATTATCTATCATCTGTGGTCATGGCAACACAATAATTGTTTTTAATTTTTTGTACAACTGGGAAAAAATAGATGAAATTTGAACACTTTTAAATACAGAACTATCAATTTCTAAAATATATAAAGTAGGTACATGTATATACAGGGACGCCGGAACAATGTGAAGGCAAGGGGGGCAGATTTGCGTTAAAGGGCACTTTTTAATTGATATATACTAAGAGATGTTTGCAAAACATCGGGAGTTGAACTTCGCCTAATTATGTTTTTTTTTTATTTATTGGATGATAGGGGTGTGAGGGGGTTCTCTGTCAGGCGATTGTGCTATTCTTGAAGCTCAATGACTGCATCTCTTGCGTTTTCTGAAGCAAATTCGTAAAAGAATTGCACTAAAATTTCTGACAATTCACTATTTCGTTAAGGCAATCCTTTATATTGAAAGGGCACCTTTGCCCCCCTTGCCCCTCCTGGTAAAGGGCAACAGGGGCGGCTGCCCCTCCTGCCCCCCAGTTCCGGCATCCTTGGATATATATATATATATATATATATATATATATATAATATTTTGGTTTCTATGGGCTTTATTTTAATGTAAAGTTCAAAAACGAAACTCTACGTAAAACGTTTTTAAATGTGAATTGAAATTAACTGCTTTTTGCCGATATTTATAAACTTCTCAACTCGAGCTTCAACTTATTACTCTCACTTTGAAATGAAACAAATTTAATTTGTACAGGACGCTAATGAAAATAATTTGCTTTCCTTTTTATCATGAACTCCTACAAAAGTTAATTTAACTAAGAAACTTTTGCAAACAATGCATAGGAAAGACTTGAACATCAAGGGCAAAGTCTATATTATTAAATGCAAAGTTATACATAAACAATTGAAACAAACTTGCCCTATACTTTAGGATTTACCAAACAATATCAATTCTTATCAATGTTTACGTTTAAAAATTGCAAAAAAGTTGTACAATTTGTTATGACTTATGTGAAACGATTTTCCAAGCTTTCTTACATGTGTTTTTTTAATATATATATATATATATATATATATATAAAATTATATATATATATATATATATATATATATAAAATTATATATATATATATATATATATATATATATAAAATTATATATATATATATATTAAATTATATATATATATATATATATATATATAAAATTATATATATATATATATATATATATATATATATTAAATTATAATTTTTACAAAATTATACAGTGTTCTCCGGATTGTAATAATTTGTTTTGAGCTTTCGACTCGGTATATATATATATATATATTAAATTATATATATATATATATATATATATATATTAAATTATATATATATATATATATATATATATATATATTAAATTATAATTTTTACAAAATTATACAGTGTTCTCCGGATTGTAATAATTTGTTTTGAGCTTTCGACTCGGTACTTCGAGCCTTCATCAGAAAGATTGATCATTTGAATTTTCGTGCTGTTGTTGACGTTGTTGAAGTCTGTGGGAACGTCTGATTGGTTGATGGATTTCAGTATGTTGGTTGCCATTAGTTACTATTGAATGCGGGTGATTATCATGAGACGGTGTAGGGAAGGAAGTTGAGGGTGGGTTAAAGGTTAATGAAGATGAATTAGGAGATTTGTGAGAGCATTTCAGTTGTAAGTAAATTGTAGGGATGTCAATGTGACGGTTAAATGTTTGTTTGTCTAAACTATGCCACGCTTCTTTAAACTCGCGGGCATGTTTAGTAGTTGCTTGTCCTAGGCATCTTGTTTGAGACCAGTCGAATTTGTGTCCGTTGTCGTCTGTGTGTTTAGCTGGAAGTGAGCTATGGTTGTGTCTGTTGATTGCGTTCTGGTGTTCTGTTAGTCTTGTCTGAATGGAGGGCACTTAATAACATCGGCTCAGGCTACCCTAGCATTCGGAATACCTTCGTGACGTATGGCGATCGTTTTCCGATTTCCGACCAACATTAAATATGCAACTAAATATCAAAATATTTTAATTATGTAATAAAACATGTATTAAAATTTAAATAATTATGTATTTGTTTCGCGCAAAATTTAAAAATGCGGGAAGCGACAATGGATATATACTGTAGATATTTCAACTTGTAAAATGTCAACAGAAACATTTTATTTTGTTAACACTGTCGAAGAGGCTTATAGGTTGATTAGTGATTATGAGACGGAAAACACAATCAAGTTTGCCTGCTACAAATCATCCAAACAATTCGGAAATACAGGTAAAAGTGCATAATTTTATGTCAAAGTTTGGCCAGATATTATATATTAAACTATAAATTCAAATAATTAGTAATTACAGTATCAGTGTGTGGTATTAAATAAATGTATTGTGTGAAAGTTGGTTCAACCAGACATGTGTGAGCATACCAGGTGCGGGGGAGGGCAGAGGTAGCCCCCCCCCCTAAAAAAATTGTTGGTTAAACAAGGGCAGCTAGGCAATTTTAAACCCACAATTGGGCAAAAGGACAACCTTTTCTGGTTTCTGCGCTCCCAATTTACACAATATACATCACTTTTGCCCTTCCGGAGTGTCGAAGGGAGGAGGTAAATTACTGACTGTTTGTTAAATTATTGGCTGGTGCAGGCATGAGGTAGGGACAATGACAAAAGCCATGGGTTGTCTTCAGCAATTGCTGAACATGGTGGTTTGCTTAATATGGTAGCAGCAAAGGAAAATAAAGAATAATCCGGTCACACGGGTCACACAGGTCATGGGTCACCGGTCACACAGGCCAAGGGTCACATAGGTCAAGGGTCACACAGGTCAAGGGTCGCTCAGGTAGTAGTTAAGTAAATATAAAAAGCTTTATTGCAAAGTAAGTCTGACTATTAGAACACAGGTAATTGAATTAACAGTATCTTGTTGTTGAAAAAAAAAAGTTGTTGAAAAAATAATTAATAATTAGCATTATTAATGTCTGTTAGCATTCAAGTCAGGTGTGAACTACAAAGTACATGTAGTATATTACTAGCAAGCACTGAAAAAGATTCAGACTTAAGGATTGAAAGCTGTGCACCAATGATGCACAAACTGCCATAGGCGAACAAGGGGGAGGGGGGGGGGGTGACACCCCTCGGCAATAATTTTGAACATCGAGCAATATTCAATATTTAGTTACAATATTGTAACGTTTGGAGACACTAAGCACAATATTTTAACGAAAAAGTTTGGCGGGGGGGGGGGGTATGTTCAGCTGAGATACCCCCCAAATTTTGAACACCTGTACACCTATGCATACTGTAGCCTGTAGTGATGTCTGTAGCCTGTATACTGTACGGTACAGTACAGCTGATGGTTTTTCAACAACTACATCCTTTACCATCAATTTCTACAGATTATAAGGGGAAAACTCATCGAGTGTTCTGGGAGGACACAAAAGAAATTAAAGGACAAAGAATTGAGTTTGATGGCACCCCATTCTTTTTACTTGGAACAAAGACTTACGACTGCCAGCATGGTCAAGATAGGAACGCTGCACTTAAAGCAAAACAGCAAGAATTGCGTAGACAAAAACAGGTAAAGGCAAATCTAAATACATGTTCTATATCTCACAAACACCCATTCACTGTACTGAATATTCTATACAGTATATGCAACAACAGACTTTTCACTGTCTCCCGGTTGTCCAGCTTATCCTGATTGCAATATTTATTGTGAACAAATAAACAATGAAATAATTGCAATTTAAATAAGCAAAAAAGGTAATTAAATACAATCAGTTGAGAATATTAACATTGATATTACATGTACTTCTTTGTTATAAATAATTGAAATCTTGTTTAGGACTGGGACCATGGAGCAATAGCCGCCACCAAGAACAGGCAGATTATTCAGCCATCCAAGAAAAAATGTTGCCCGGCACAGCTCAAGTTACGGGAGGTGCTAGTATTTCCAGAGTTTAAGGTACAGTACATGCATCCTGTAAAATAAATTTAAATCACTATCATGGAAAAAATACAAAAGTTCTTTAAAATTCTTGTAATAAAAATGATAGATTGACCAAGACTCAAAGAAAAGACGGCAGACTGCATCAACCAAACTAAGAGTTGCCATCCAAAAAGATGACGTACAACTTGAAAGAAGAATTTATATTGACTTTCCAAGCCTTTCTGACCATGCCAATCATATTACTGGAGAGGTAAACACTGCTGAGAAATTGTCTACTAAATTTGGCAAACATGTTAAAAATAAAAAATACAAAGCAATGGACACTCCGAAAACGGTTAACATTTTGATTCGACGTTTCGACTAGCTTGCATCATGATGACTGCAAGCTAGTCGAAACGTCGAATCAAAATGTTAACCGTTTTCGGAGTGTCCATTGTTTTGTATTTTTTAAAATTACTCAGTGGTAACCATAACTTATGTTAAAAATAACTTTACCACTTGATAAATTTGATTAGTCTCCCCCCTGGACAACACAGTAATTTACCATAAATATTATCCATGGTGTTCACTATGACAAGATCTGTAGTAAACTTGTACTGTACCTGGAAGGTTACATTTTTTCTATTGTATACTATAACATGAAAGACATGATAATGTTTGCATAACTGTACATCTGTTAATGCAGCGATCAACTCAAATAGAAATTACATATTCTACCTGTATAGGCATTTGGGATTGCACAACCAGTTGATGAGCGTATAATCAAGAAGATAGAAGAACTTGTTGCAGAAGGTGTGAAAAACGTGAATGAGATGAAGAGACACATTCGAGTCTTTGTAAAAAGCGAACTTTTTAAACACCAGCAAGTTCCGCCTTCAACCAACCGTCGATTTCACCCCAAGACATCCGACATTAGAAACCACATGTACCAGGCCACTGTGAGAAACAGATTGTCAAAAATTGATCAAGAAAATGTCGCATCCAGCTTGGAAAAGTGGAAAAAGGAAAATCCAGAGGATAATTTCTTCTTTAGGCCATATGAATTTAATCCAAATGCTAATGATGGGGAGTTAGATGAAGAGGATTCTGAAGCGAATGAAGAGGAGGATATTATAATTAGTGACCAATCTTTGAAGCACTCCTTATTATTTGTACATCAATCAGCATGGCAACGTCGACTACTTACTAAGTATGGAAATAATTTGTGCCTGTTGGATGCAACGTACAAAACAACGCAATATGCTTTACCATTATTCTTCTTGGCAGTGAAAACAAACGTCGATTATCAAGTTGTAGGATGCTTTGTAACACAACAAGAAACAATTGCTGCCATTGCAGAGCCACTTGAAATGCTGAAACAGTGGGCGCCAGATTGGACACCATCTTTCTTTATGACTGATGATTGCGAGCAGGAGATCAGAGCTTTAGAAGACACTTTTCCTGGTAAAGTAAATTAAATGTTATTACTAGTGACAGCTATATATATATATATATATGTATATATATATGTATATATATATACCGTACCATATTGTATACTGTGTCGCTGCCAACTTAATCTACCTCCAGCCACTAAAATTCTATACCCATTTAAAAATGTCCAAGTCTTTTCCCTTAACAAGTCAAAATTGTCTCGCATTAGTCAGAGTATAAATACTAAATTAGGGCGAATTGCATGTTAAATAAGACAATTGTACAATAAACACAGTATGTCTGCTCCTTCCAAATAAAACATGTATTTATTGGCACCATTTCGTTCTAGGATCTTTTGTTTTTCTATGTGACTTTCATCGGGAACAGGCGTGGGAGAGATGGGTTTCAAAAGCAGACAATGAAGTGGCGCACTGCCGTGAGGAACTGCTGTCGAAACTGCGAAACATTGCGCAAGCTGAAACAGAAGACGAATACCAAGAAAGGGTGAATGTCCTAAAAAAATCAGCAGTATGGAAGGAAAATAAAAAGTTGCAAAAGTGGTTTGACAATTACTGGCTGGCTGAAAAAAAGGTTGGTATATTCAAAGTAATTTACTATTACTTATTAAAGACCATGTCAAGTCTGTAATGTAAACAGAGGATTTGTTTACATTTTGAACTGCTATATTTGTAATATAAGACATACTAACTGACAGGGATGGATCCAAGCATCTGGTAGGGGAGGGGGGTGCTCTGCCGCCGAGTTGGGTCGGTCATGTTTGCCGCCCGCCCATCAACTTGCTTCACTACTGCAAAGTCTTGCTTGACTACTGTATTTGAATTGTAATTGTTGTTCACAGTTTGCTTATCATCATGTTATTACTCAAATTACTGTATCTCATTTTGCCTCTGATAATTTTTTGCTTTATCATGAAAAATAGCAACCCCCCCCCTGGCTAGTGCTAGGGGGGGGGGTGTGTGCACACCCCCCCAGTAAATCCATCCCTGCTAACTGAATATCTAACACTTTTCTGGTTCGCAATTGTAAATGAATATAAACTAGGGTACATTTCAATTCAAAAAAGTTCGAAAGATGCAAAATTTGGGCAATGTTTATATCCGTGGGTCCCCATTTGTTATGAGCAGAACTGATGCGCAGAACGGACTTGACATGGTCTTTAAGGAGTACCTGTACCTAAGAAAAGAAGTTTCCAATTTGCCACAAGTGAGCGCTATTAATAATAATTACCTTTTAATTAATTTGTTATTCTAGCGCTGGGTTTGGGTATATCGAAAAGATTGTATTTATGGAATTACGACAACAAATGGAGTCGAAAGACAGAACAGGGAGCTGAAGCATCAGTATCTAGCTACACATCGAGACAAAACTCTGAGTGGATTGTTAAGTGTGATTTTATCAGAGTTTTTACCAGACAGTTATTCAAGGTACTGTACCACTACCAGCAATGAATTTCTAACTAATCTGCTAATTCTTACACTGCAAAAAGTTGGGAATTGCTGTTTACATGCAATCTCTATCGGACCCCCTATGGCCAAAATAAAAATCAAGTGGTGATGAATTTCTATTAGAACTGAAGTACAGAAGGGCATTTTATCTCAATTATACAATCAAACCAACGCAATATCTCCTTTTAACACCTTACTCTTTAGATATGTGGAAAAGAATGTCAGAGCGCACTCGCTTTATCGTGGATACAGCCAAGACATCCCATCATATTTGCATGATCGCCCACACCAGGTTGTCAAACATTGTATGGCAAAGAAACATTTAGCAGAAGAATTTTACCTTAAGCAAGTGCTTCACCAGAGCGATGATGGCATGTTTAAAGTTCAGAGTTCTACACAAACAAACGTCTGGTACACAGTCAGATTTGATACACCTAGTTGCAGCTGTATGTCATACCAGCATGACCATTTACCCTGTAAACATTTCTTTGCTGTTTTCAAGAATTACCCTGAATGGGGATGGGAGAAGCTTCCTTTGAGGTATATATCTTCACCAACCCTAACATTAGATGAAAATGTCATCCCTAAGCAAAGTATTAGTCATGTGGTCATCACTGAAGCGAATGTTGATGTTGACAGTACAACTGTAGAAGCTACCAGCACAGCTTCCCAGTCACCACCTCAGTGTGAGAGCACCACTTTGCAACCAGTTCCCGACAAACTAATGCCAACAAGAAAACGTGCCCACAGACATATTGGCAGTGAATGCAGAGAGATTCTTCATGAGATCAAATCTATGACATACCTTGTGAGTGATTATGATAAATTGTCTGTCTTAAAGAAAGACTTCATTGAACTTCATAACAAAGTGAGTGAAGCTTGTCAATCAGATAGTGGTATTTTGCTAGAGTTATCAACAGAGAATGAGCCAAAGCAGAAAAGGAGAAAAATCACCTGCCAGAGAAAACTAAAGAAAAAAGATGGTCCAACTCACAGCAAAATTCCTAAGGAGGAATCCAAAAAACACAAGTATTCGGGGAGAGTGGGTGCAAAAGCTTCCATGATGAGGAAGCTTTACAAAGCAAAAAAGTGTCCTGTTAATGTGGTTGACCTGGCCAAGAAAAAAAAGAATGTGATTGTAGCTAAAAGTAAGCTGCCAGCAAGTGTGAAAAATGGTTCAACACAGAATAAGACAGTGACGACAAGTATTCCACAACAAACATGCAAAGTAGATGTAACCTCATCACATCAAAGGATCAATACCTCTCTATCCTCCAATACAACAACAGCAATGCAAGTTCCCGAGTGGGGTGGATCACTAGATATCAACCTCAGAAAGATATATCTGGAGAACACTTGTCCAATTGACAACTGGCTTGTGATAACATATGTCATCTTGCAACTGTATCCACTTATTTATGAAAGGCTAAGCAACATGATTGCTTCCCCTGGAGCTAAATTGATGCTGAGATTGTATCAACTATACAAGGAGAAAAAGTTTAATGCAGCAAAGTGGTATTTAGCCCAGTTAAACAACCTACCTGCACGTACAACCAAGGAAGGGGCAGTTGTGGATTTTTTTGGAAATGAACACAATCGGTTTGTGAGGCACCTTGGCTCTTTATTCAGGCACACATCTGTTAGTAGATGTTCCCATGAAAATTGCCCACACAAGATGTTGAAGACTGATAGCTCATCAAATCCAGCTATCGTACAAATTTCTGGAACAAGTAGTAGCGTTCAACATAGTGTGATGAATGAAATTAAAAGCTGGTTGGAGAGTGAATTCAAAAGTCAATGTCTTCTGAAGTGCACAGGTAGCATTCCAGAGGAAGCTGATATTTCCATTATGGAAGGTTCATCAAAGTAAGTGTTACAACATGTAGAAATTAAATGACTGTAAATCATTCTAGCACATGCACAGTGTTAAGACTCACTCAGAACATCAACAACCACTATGTTCTTGTGATAAAAAGGCAGACATTTTCCATCAACCCACTAGCTAAATATATAAATTATTTATTATACTGCAAATTATGTAATTTCTAGGGATGCTGTGCCACTTTGTATTGGAGAGAGACAACACAATGGCCGAGACTTTGCTGAAGGACCTCCCCTAGTGCTGCCAGTCGACATAGATTTGTTGGCAAAAGATGGTGTTGTGAAAGGTCTTCAGGATGTGCCTCATGTAATTAAAGGAAAGAATTATAGGTGTGCATGGTGTTGTTTTTATTAAATAAATGTAATAAAACTTCAGTAAAATTGCTAATGATATGCTGTATTATTAATTGCAACAGGTATGAATTAGAGGCTGTCACATACTGGACTGACAACAAACATTACACAAGCTGCTTTAAAGTAAAATCCAGATGGCATTATTATGATGGTCTGGCAATAAAACATGGGAAAGGGCTGCAACCATATTTTGGGACACCAGGAGGATACACTCTATCACACTGTGTTTTTGTTAACACTCTCCTAAACTGATATGCTACTATAGAGGCAAATAATAGTAAATAATGTTTGAGTTCATAAAATCTCTGAGACAAAGGCCAGTTTAACGGTTGTATGGCTTGGTCAAGCTATCTCTCCCCCCCCCCCAGGTTTTTTTGGCCCCATTTGACAGAAAATCCTGGCTATGCTACTGATTAAGTATGGCAGAAGAGCAGTATCTAAACAATCAAGTTTGGCAAATCTTGATTTAAGTTCTACCAAGCAAAGCTTAATGCATATGCATGCAATTGTTATTTAACCATAATATTCCATTAATGTGCAAGACTCTTCCCTTGACGTGTAAAATCATACAGCATTTGACAAAGTAAAATGTAAACGTATGGTGCATGGGGGCACATTACGCATTAAATGATTATCACTGCACTAGACAAGTGTTGTATTACTGTATGCCACAGATTAATCAACACACCGAAGTTTGATGGTTTGTGCAAACTTTGCATTCTAAACTGGGGCGGGCCAAAGTAAACAAAATCTTTATTACCAACATTCAGTTTGTGCTCACGATCAACTACGGGTGCAGGTCTACTGAACTGAAGCTTTCACATTTTATACCAACTACATCAGTATATAGCTACATATAGCATACTTTATAATGTGGGGTTGGAAAACAATGATTGAATATTGATTCACTGGTTATACACATATAGGAACTTATAGAGTATACAACGTAACCAAAGAACTGATGTTTAGTACATTTCTATTTGATTGTAAATATATTATTGTAAATTAAATGTAAAAAAAAATACTACATTAAATACTACATTAATATAAACTATAAATATACTCACCAGCAAAATTATGTCGATCGTCGCTTTGTTACACATTTGTATGAAATTTCGCTGTTCAGGATTGCCCAATAACCGAAAATATTTGTATAATAATACATACAGTTTATACCGCATGAATATGATGATCTTTTACACCAGTCTGACTATATTTTTCGGTAAAAACTAGCAAAGTTCACAAAAAAGCTCACTCACTCACTCACTCTTGGCTAATTCATTTCACTGTTCAAATAGTTCAATATCTCTGTTTAATTAATTTCGATTATTTCCGAAGAACTAGGCTTACGAAGAGTCACGAAGGTATTCCGAACGCTAGGGTGCCTGAGCCGATGTTATTAAGTGCCCTCCTGTCTGAATCTTTTTAGAAGTTTGTCCAATGTACTTATCCGGACAGTTTTTGCATGGGAAGATATAAATGGCGTTATGTTTATCCGTTATATGTGTCTTGTCTTTGTGTTTAGTGAAGTTGGACCTAAGTTTGCATGTTGGTTTGTGTGCAACGTCAATGTTGAAAGGTCTGAGGAGTCTAGCTGCCATTTCTGATGTAGTGTGTATGTAAGGAAGTGGCAAACAAAGACAGAACTTAATATACAAGACATTCTTGATTTACTTGACCTATGCCTTTCAACTGAATTCTTCTTCCAGAACAATTACTACCGACAAATCTGCGGCACTGCTATGGGGTCGCCAGTTTCCAGTTTCCTTGCTGAGGCAGTGATGCAAGATCTGGAAAGTAAAGCTGTTACAAACAATGATGACATTAAAACATGGGACAGGTATGTAGACAATGTACTTGCTACTGTCAAAAAGGACAAAACAGACGACATCCTACTAACAATTAACAACACCACTAAGAACATCAAATTTACCAAAGAGGAAGAAAATGACAACAAACTCGCATTTTTGGACGTCCTGATAACAAAAACAGACAACGGCACTTTAACCACACAAGTTTATCGCAAGAAAACACACACTGATCAAATTTTAAATTACAATAGCAATCACCCAACACAACACAAAGTCAGTTGCATAAAGACTCTATTCAACAGAATTGACACACATTGTAACACTGATCAATCCAAACAAGACGAACGCAAGTATTTATACTCTACTTTTTACAAAAATGACTACCCTTTAGACTTCATTAATAAGGTGCTACAACATAAACAACAAACTAACACGGACCGACTTAACCAAATAAAAACGAGGATTACACTTCCTTACATACACACTACATCAGAAATGGCAGCTAGACTCCTCCGACCTTTCAACATTGACGTTGCACACAAACCAACATGCAAACTTAGGTCCAACTTCACTAAACACAAAGACAAGACACATATAACGGATAAACATAACACCATTTATATCTTCCCATGCAAAAACTGTCCGGATAAGTACATTGGACAAACTTCTAAAAAGATTCGACAGGACTAACAGAACACCAGAACGCAATCAACAGACACAACCATAGCTCACTTCCAGCTAAACACACAGACGACAACGGACACAAATTCGACTGGTCTTAAACGAGATGCCTAGGACAAGCAACTACTAAACATGCCCATGAGTTTAAAGAAGCGTGGCATAGTTTAGACAAACAAACATTTAACCATCACATTGACATCCCTACAATTTACTTACAACTGAAACGCTCTCACAAATCTCCTAATTCATCTTCATTAACCTTTAACCCACCCTCAACTTCCTTCCCTACACCGTCTCATGATAACAATAATCACCCGCATTCGATAGTAACTAATGGCAACCGACATACTGAAATCCATCAACCAATCAGACGTTCCCACAGACTTCAACAACGTCAACAACATCGCGAAAATTCAAATGATCAATCTTTCTGATGAAGGCTCGAAGTACCGAGTCGAAAGCTCAAAACAAATTATTACAATCCGGAGAACACTGTATAATTTTGTAAAAATTATAATTTAATAAAATGCCTGGATTACAAATCTTCAAGTTGATAATTGTACTTTCAGTGAACTCTTCAAAATAATTGGTGTCAATAAACATTTTTCCAATAAAAATGATGTATATTTCGTGTCCTCAGAAACACATAATTAGACTTTTTGCTGTGCTATAACACATTACTGGTTGCAGATACTGCAAGATGAGAGTGACATATTTGAAATCTCCACATACAAATACATCTTTATGCAAATTTTGATGGATATACCATGTACGGATATGAAGTTACAAGTCAAAATGTAAAATGCGGTAGTGGTGAATTTAGCACTGGCAACGCCCACTTTTTTGCTTTTCGGGCTATATTTTGAATTGCGATAACTCAAAAACTATTGCAGCTATGATGCTCAAATTTTGAACTTAAACTATTCCCACAAAATGTTAACTGCCTGTGAAATATAAAGAAATTTGAAGAGCTTGGGTGTCAAATCAGTTTTTTTGTGTTGAAATGGCATGGAAGTACTCAAGAACTAGATTGACTTCTGCCACATAACCTACTCGAACTTGACCTCGTAGCTCAGTTGGTCACTGGACTAGCAAACCAAAGGTTGCAGGTTCAATTTCACTGCAGTCAAACAATTTTTCAGCTCGTGAAGATACTCACAGTTCATCAGCAAAAATTAACCAATTAGATTTCACTCGTCAAATGGAGGACACTGATGCTCAATGGGTTAATCAGACTACTGTCTCTGGCCGTGTGTCTAGTTAACCATTTGCATTTTGTTATATCTAACATACTACTGAGCCTACTGAAAGATAACTTCATCCATTTACCTTGCTCTGTCAATGCTGTGATATCTGGGCATTTGGGCTCTAAGAAACAAAGAGTTATTTTTAGAAACTTATGTTAATCCTTTATTAAATACTATTTAAAACACAAGTAGGAGTGTTTTACGGAGTAGGATATATACTATGAGAAATAGTGTTACAAACAAGTTACATACTTGGTAAAACTTTGCTGCCTTTTGTTTTGGCTCAAAATACACTACGCATGGCAATTCTTGGTATTGTTTATAGTCATGAAATTGTGTTTACCCAGCCAATGACGTAAGATAATGTATTTTGTGGCATAAATTAGCATACGCGCTTGTTTTCAAAATGGCAGACAACTGTTGAACTTTTTATCAAATTTTCTCAACAAGTAAACGCGACAAACCGGCCAAAATATGAAATTAAATATTCCGCAAGTATACCTAATAGATATAAGTAATACAAATTTTGGGTGCCAATGTCCTTTAAGAATGAACAATTATATAATCATACTAATTAGGATGAACAATTTTATAAAGAATACTAATGAAGATGAGTTTTTAATTATCAGATATAAAGTCACTCCACATGACATATTATGGCTGACATGATTTGCCACAAGGTTTATGAATTATTAATGATATTTTAAGTATTAGTTAATAGTATACTGAGATAACTGTGCATTCAAATTATTGAATAAGTGAATACATACTTAGGAGCAAAAGACTTTAAGAACTTGTTGCCAAACTTGAAGCATCTGTATTCGTATATGTCGGCCTTCGCCTGTAGTTCCAGCATACCAAACAAAAACATATGACAAGTATTATTACAAATTCCATGATAGATGAACGAAACCGGATTGGATTACATTTCAAGTCTTTCCACTTTTTCCAGTCCCTAAAATGAGGACATGATAAGACTGGCAAATACAATCTTCATTCTTACCATCATAACCCTTTTGAGTGGCAATTCCGTTAATTCAATAAGTGGAACCCTGTTATTGGAGATTTTATCTCTGTGTGGTCATTCCAGCCATTGTGTGTAATTTATAGTTAGTTTATATCTTTAATAATGGCAAATTTGTAAAATTAAAAAAAAAAAATAATTAAATTCCGCAATTGGCACCCTAATAATAAATACACACTATTTTGTTTTTTACTCAGTTTAACAGCAGACAATTTTAACACCAAATGTGCCTAATACTTTATTTTATCATTAATTATAGAATTCAATTCACTTTCAAACAGGATTTTTCAAGAGGTTTACTTTATTTTTAACAACGTTTTGGACAGTTTTACTGTCCGTCTTCAGGTTATTAGAACTTTGTAAATGTTGACGTGTACAAACTAATTTAATGTCGTTCTACGCAAGCTTAATTTCAAACTAAAATGCATGCGCATGCGCGTGTCTGTTCTCATTATCGAAATATCTGTCTAAAATAGGTCTGATGATGATGATGATGATTTTATTGATCCATCTTTAGTTTAAAAATACAATGGATTTGCAAATATGTCTATTAAAAGAGAAGAGCATAACTAAGCATGCAATAATATTTACAAACTATCTAAAATTTATGTATATATATACAATTTGGAGTAAAAAATTTAAAAGTCTAGGAAATTATTTAAAAAGTTAATAAAAACCAAGTTTGGTTTTAGTGCAACCCCTGTCTCATTGCTCGTGGGACAAAACTATTTCTGTGTCGTTCAGTGCCTGAGAAAGGTGCGTATTTAAATATACCGTCTCTATGCCTAAGATTATAGTTATGTTTATTATGTTCCATAGTTTGTTGATAAAAGATATGACTTGGATCACCTAAAATGTTAACGAATTCCCTCGATGTGGCTTCAATTCTTCTCTCTTCGAGAGTTGGCAAGGTAACCATGTGGGAGGCCAATAATTCGTAGACTCCTCCTTTGCACACGTTCCAATTCGACCTTTAGATATCGTGGCAGACCACCCCACACTGGAGAACAATATTCAAGGATAGGTCTGATTTCAGTTAAATAAGTGGTGAGACCCACTTCGACTGGTAGATTCGCTCTTCTACATTCTCGTAGGCAGTACAGGTTTTTAGCTGCTTTGCGGGTGGTCTCCTCGACATGTTTATTCCATTTCAGGTCCTTTTGAAACCAGGTTCCCAAGAGTTTAAATTATCGACTCTTTCTATGATAGCATCTCCTATATGCAGTGGTAGAGGGGGCGGTGCTTCAGTGAAGTTAATCCACATATCTTTTGTCTTTTTGGCATTCAGTTCCATTTTATTTTCCACAGCCCAACTTTGTACTGAGTCCAGAGCGCTTTGCAAATCGCTAGATTCTCCTAATCTTATGGACGCATATTTGATTGTGTTGACACATGCCTGTTCAGAAACATTTTCCTCCATATCGTTAATATGTATATTGAATAGGGTCGGCGAGATAGCAGATCCCTGTGGGACGCCGGCTGGGCATGATGCAGTAAAGGATAGTACACCTTGGAGATTTACCTGTTGTGTTCTTCCCTCCAGAAAACTCATTATCAATAACCAGAAACTCCTTGTTACATTCATATCAGCAAGCTTGTCCAGAAGGATCTTATGGTCAACCAAGTCAAACGCCTTCCGGAAATCAACAAATAGGGCGTGGACACCTTGTCTACCGGTTGAGGAGTTGTCCGTTGAGTCGAACCAGTTCTGAGATATGGAGGTAAGGGCAGACATGGTGGAGTGACCGCTCATAAAGGCGTGCTGGTTTGTTTTGATCTTGAAACTGGATTTATTGAGTTGCAGCTGTAGCTTCTTGATAACTTTTGCTAGTTGTGGTAGCACAGAAACTTGGCAGAAGTCATTATCTAGGTCTGTGGGTGGACGGATCTTTGGTATGGGACTAATGATTGCATGCTTGTAGGAGGTGGGATATTTGCATTGAACTATGCTTGCAAGCACAATATCGTGGACCACTTGTGCTAATTCTTCTGCGTACCGTTTAAGACACCATGCAGGGATATTATCCGACCCAATGGCTTTCCTAGGATTTAGGTGTTTTAGGACGGTTTTGACTTGGCCAATGGATGGTAGAGGTGGGTGGCTATCCTTGAGCAAATGCTCTACCGCTTGAAGTCTGGGAAGATCTGGTTGAATTCCTAGCCAAGGCTTAGTAAAACTTCTTTGCAGTCTGTCAGCGATTTCCATTAGGTCAGCGTGGTCAGGCGAGGACAGAGATTGTTGATTTTCAGTTGCTGCCGCTAGCTTGTAAATCGTTTTATACCATTTGGCGGGATTGGATTGATGGTTGCCTTCAGCCTTGGATTTGTAGTACGTAGCTTTAGCGTTGGATATCAGCTTGGTAACTTTTGCATGTAAACTTTTATACTTCGGTGTCTCCCCTTTCGTAAATGCTCTCTGTCTTGCTTTTATGAACGCTTTAATATTGGGGGTCATCCACGGTTTGTCCGTACAGTGTGCGCGAACTGTTCTCACGGGTAAGGCTTCATCAAGCATACAGATAACGATATAGTTAAAGACTGAGACCTTGTCATCCACATCCCATTCGGAATATACTTTCTCCCAGTCTTCAAGATTCATTTTCAGTCCCAGAACGTTTAAGTTCTCTGGTTTCATTTGTCGATATTTCTTTGAAACTGGGGTCATCTTCTGTCTTGTTTTGGGTGGTAAGATCAAACATTGGTGATCGGAACGTCCGATGGGTGGAATGTGAAGAACTTCGTCATACAAATCCGACATATTGGTAAATATCTGGTCCAAAATGTTTTTTCCTCTCGTGGGCGACTTGACCTGTTTGCGTAGATTGAAACGGCGACACAAAGGGTTCAAGTCCAACTTGTTGAAGTCCAACTTGTTGAAGTCCCCAGTTACAAATATGCCGGCAGAAGGGCGCTGAGCTAAAGCAATGTCCATCTTTTGAGTTAGATAGTCCAACATCTCATGTTCATTCTCTTTACTTTGACCCGGAGGGTGGTAGACGCCTACTACAATGACGGAACTGTAGGGTCTCGGTGTTCTGGGTGGTTTTAATAATAGCCAGAGTGCTTCTTTTCCTTCCTCTTCTAGTTCAGGAAGGCGTTTAGCAGGTAGGTCAGATTTAATGTATGCCAAAATAACCACCACTGTAATATATTCATGTAATTAATATACACTATAGTTATTATGCTAATCAGCATATATAAACACTGGTCTGTAGCCTGTACATTTAGTTAGTACTACACTTCAAATATATAACATATAATATAACATGGTGTCAGGTGTGGCCGAATTTTCAGCAACAAGATGAACGATATACGAGGGCCAGGCGAGCTCAACTTTGAATCGACCAACTTGTTTGAAGCTTGGGCAAAATGGAAAAGAAGTATGCAGTATTATCTAGTCGCGACATGCAAGGACAGAAGCGAAGACGAGAAAGTCGCTATTTTTATGTGCATGATTGGCAGACAAGGACAAGACATCAGAGATACATTCGAACTTGATGAAGACAAAGACGGTGAAGAAATCGTAACAGTGGAAATACTAATTCAGAAGTTCGAGCAGTACTGCAAACCAAGGAAAAATCTAATCGTTGAGCGACATCGATTTCTAACGAGAAATCAAGAACAGTCTGAGACAATCGACCAATATGTGACTGAACTCAAGACTCTGGCTACAAGCTGTGAGTGGGGCGACATTAAGGACGATTTAATCTGCAGTAGAATCGTAAGCGGGATCGTTTCGACTAGAGTCAGAGAAAGGCTTATTCGAGAACCCAAATTAAAGCTTACACGAGCGATTGAAATATGTCAAGCAGACGAATTGTCATTACAACAATTAAAGCTATTCAACAACGATAAAGAAGTTGGGGCAATTAACAAAACACGTCAACCGCGACGGAAATATATCCCGAAAAACAACCCAGAAGCTAGAAAGCCAAGACAAGATCGAGACGAAAGCAAAACCTGGAAGACTTGTACGAATTGTGGAAATAAGCATCCGAAGCAAAAGTGCCCAGCGTTTGGTCGACAGTGCAACAAATGCAAGAAATTCAATCACTACGCAAAGATGTGTCGCTCAAGCGGAAAATTAGATGCAATCGAGACAAAATATTCAAAACCTGATGAAACCGGCGATGATTTTCTATTTCTTGACACAATAACAGCCGCCGTAGACGAGACAAAAACACAAAGTCAAAATCAAGCAGAATATGCGACCCTGTCGGTGAACAACACTGAAGTTAAGTTAAAATTGGACACTGGGGCAGAAGTGAACGTTATTCCAATCAGAACTTACAAAGCTCTAGCGACCACCACAAGAATACAGCTTAGAAAACCAACAGTTAATCTCGTTGCGTACAACGGCAAGCCAGTCCCCGTGAAAGCTGTGTGTAACTTGCAGTGCAAGTATCGAGGAGAAGAGTACGATCTGGAGTTCTACATATCCGAATCACCCAGTGAGCCAGTACTCAGCATAGCAGCCTGCAAAGAATTAAACCTCGTCAAATTTACTCAGGAATTGAAATCAGAATTGGTAGACGGTAGTTTTTCGATGACAACACAGCAAGTTTCAGAAGACGAATACTCAAAACAAATTCGAAAAGAATATGCTGATGTATTTTCTGGATTAGGCCGTCTCTCTAGACCGTATCACATGGAAGTAGATCCCATGGCAGACCCGGTCATACATCCGCCACGCAAAGTTCCACACCCTCTGAGAGATCAACTAGCTGAAACCTTAGAAAATATGGTGAAACAAGGCGTTTTGCAAAAGGTCGATGGTCCGTCTGATTGGGTTAACTCAATGGTAGTGGTCCAGAAAAAAGATGGAAGTCTGCGTATCTGCATCGATCCTAAAGATCTAAATCGAGCGTTGAAAAGAGAGCACCATCAACTTCCAACAATCGAAGAAATTACAGCTCGAATGCCAGGGGCACGGTATTTTTCCACGTTAGATGCAAGATCGGGTTATTGGCAGATACCCCTCGACGAAGAAAGTTCCAAACTCACAACTTTCAATACGCCATTTGGTCGTTTCCGTTTTACCCGCATGCCATTTGGAATCCGAAGTGCCCAGGAAGTATTTCACAAACGAGTACATGAAATATTCGAAGATATTCGTGGAGTGGAGACTGATATTGACGACATTCTCGTGTGGGGAAGAACACTTCAAGAACACGATTCGTACCGAACCTGTCAGAAATCACGTCACCACTGCGAGAATTGCTCAAGAATGATGTGTCGTGGCATTGGTCTGAAATACATGCAAGTGCTTTCGAAAAGATCAAAACCATTCTTACAAATACAGAGCCTGGAATCTTAACCTACTATGATGTGACGAAACCAGTAAAGCTTCAGGTCGACGCCTCAAAATCCGGGTTGGGAGCGGTATTTACCCAATCGAACATGCCAGTTGCATATGCCTCGAGATTTCTAACATCGGCTGAGACTAGATATGCTCAGATAGAAAAAGAACTTTTGGCAGTCGTGTTCGGGTGCAATCGTTTCTATCAGTATATCTATGGCAAGCAAATTATTGTTGAATCAGATCATCAGCCTCTCGAAGCCATTATGAAGAAACCACTGGATAAATCGCCAATCCGTTTGCAAAGAATGCTGCTGAATCTACAAAGTTATGATGTTGAGATAAAATACAAACCTGGCAAGGAACTATATTTAGCTGATACGCTGTCGAGAGCCCATCTATCTAATTGCAAATCCGAAGAAGAAACACTGGATTTGGAGTATCAAGCAATTTCCATGATTTCATCACTAGCTGTATCGGATGACAAGTTAAGGGAGATTAAGGAAGAAACGAAGAAAGATGGGACAATGCAAGCACTAGTAAAATTTATCAATGAAGGCTGGCCAAGCCACAAAGATCGTCTCCCAAAGTCATTACAACCACTATGGAACTACAGAGAAGAGCTGACGGAAATCGAAGGCGTGGTATTCAAGAGGGATAAAATTTTCATTCCACCCTCGCTACGAGAAAATGTTCTGAAGAAGATTCATCAAAGTCACATGGGTATTGAGAGAAGTAAACAACGTGCTCGTGAATTAGTTTTTTGGCCAGGCATAAACAAAGAGATCGAGTCAGTCGTCAAGAATTGTTCTGTCTGTGCCGAGTACAGATGCAGCAATCAGAAAGAGCCAATGTTTCCGCACGAAATTCCCAAATATCCGTGGCAGATCGTAGCAACTGATATGTTTTTCTGGAACGGTGATGATTATCTACTGGTTGTTGACTATTACAGCAGATTCTGGGAGATGTTCAAGGTCTCAAACACAAAAAGCTCCACAATAATTGCCAAGATGAAAACCCTTTTCGCAAGACATGGGGTTCCAGAAGTAGTTAAATCCGATAATGGTCCACAGTATTCATCTGGGGAGTTCACCGAATTCGCCAAAACGTGGGGTTTTAGACATGTAACTTCGAGTCCTTTGTATCCACAGTCGAACGGCCTAGCGGAAAGAACTGTTCGAACAGCGAAGTCAATTCTAACGAAAGCTCGAAGAGATCATCAGGATCCAAATTTAGCTATATTAGAACATCGAAATACGCCGATCAACGACGTTGGATCACCAGCGAGATTGAGTATGGGAAGAAGACTTCGGTCAAGTATGCCATCCTCAACTGATCAGCTCCTTCCAAAGACGGTGAATCCAGCAATAGTCCAGACGAGGCTCAAACAAAAGCAAGCGCAACAGAAAAAATACTATGACAGATCATCGAGACCCTTGGAATATTTATCTGAAGGCGATGATGTTTACGTTCAGCACGAGGGTAGATGGAAACCTGCTATTATCACAAGCAAAGCGGGAACTCCAAGAAGTTTCAATATTATGACAGAAGATGGTGCCCAATATCGAAGAAACAGAATACATCTGAGGAAAGCTTATGATCGAGTTTCGCAGTCCTCGTCTCCTGAGAAGTCAACCGAAATTCCATCGAAAGAAGAAATCAAGGTTAACTCTCCGATTACAAATGAACAATTACAGTATCAAGAAACAAGAGAAGTCAACAAAGAAACCCTTAGTTCTACCGGTGAGACAGCATCGCCAGTAAAAACAAGATCAGGACGGATGATAAGGAAGCCAACTCGGTATAACGACTATGTTTAACATTTTTCATTAACTTAATTAATATAAGTTTCCAAAGAACACTTACGTACGATTAAGATACTATATTTACTTAGTTTAATCCATACTACTTAGAGACATAACTTTTATATATGAAAAACTCGAACAAAAATAGCAAGAAGAGAACTTTATACTTAGGGGATATGCTAGCTTTTAAAAGGGGGGTTGTAATATATTCATGTAATTAATATACACTATAGTTATTATGCTAATCAGCATATATAAACACTGGTCTGTAGCCTGTACATTTAGTTAGTACTACACTTCAAATATATAACATATAATATAACAACCACCTGGCGTAGGTCTATCGAGTCGATATGAATTGTAAGTATTTCCTATGTTAATAATAGAATCCGGAATATCAGACGATTATCAGGATTCTGTAACCAAAATTACAGAGGGATTGTTTATCGCAACCACTGCAGACAGTTCGTCCACCTTGTTAGCTATGTGGCAGGCATTGGTAACAAAGAGAGATGGAACAGCATAGTAGTCTCGGTGATTTTCCAGGTTACTAGTAGTTACAGGGACATTTACCAGGTTGCATGGATTACTAGTTTGTTTACGTATATTATTGTAACTTGCAATGCGATGACTTATGGTCCGACATTGTGACATAACGATAGGAATTACTTTGTTGTTCGTAGGCGAATTGGAGGTCGAGTCACACGAGGATGTAACGTTTTCCGAACAAATTCGAGGTACCTCTGCCAGTCCCAGGGACGGTGGTTTGAACGACTCTTCCGAAAATTTCTCTTACACGATCGCTGGAAATCGTTTAAAGTCGTAGGTTTTCTTAACGATGCAGACTTATATGAAGATTCAATCAAAGGTAGCCGTCCCACCCACTCCGCATGTCTGACAGGCACCCCCGGGTTGCAATTTATTTCACTTTTATCGATTAGCCTAGATATATTGTTGTCGTAATATATCTCTTTTGATAAACGTTGTGTACACTTGATTGACTTGTGACCTTTCACCTTATTTGCGGTGTTTTGTTTTGGCGTTTGTCCGAAAACTAATTCCCTGCTTTTTGCCCTGACCTGTTCGGAGGGACCCGATTTTTCTGATTGCGTTTTTAAAGTTGAATTAACTGTTTTCGCTGGCATGGAATGGGACAATTCTTCGTTCGATTGGTATGTTTCGGGAGCAAGAGATTCGCCATTTGCCAGATTAGTAATAGTATTAATTTCACACCCTGATTCCGCTGCTTCATTACAGTGGGTTGATTTTAATGTAACACTTTGTTGGTCTTCTGTTGGGGTTTTAAGTAATGAACAGTTTTCCTGCAGGGTTTTGTTTAAACTATTATCTGGATCAATACTAATTACATCTTCACACAGTTCGATGATCTCTGTTAAAGGTCGACCGCTATTACCAACCGGGCAATGGACATTGTAGTCATATTGTTTGTCTTGATTGGGTATTGTTTCCATAGCCGAGGAGGTTGTGTCATGTACAATAATTACATGACTGGAGGTGCTGTTAACGTTTACATTTTTTATTTCCCTGCTTTGTATTATTTCTGACGAGTTCTTGCTTGAGTGATTCAAAACATGTTCATCATGCATAACGGCTAATCCTTCTCTTATTTGTTCAATACTTGTGTATTGTTCACTAATTTGTTGATTGTGTTTTCCTTGCTCACTTTGAATAGTTTCTAAATGATGAATTAATTGATTAATTGCTAAGTCATGTTTAGAAATTTTTCGAAAATGATCTTGTTGTTCGCACTGCATAATAGGCAGTTCATGAGAGAATTTATGAATCAATTTCATGTTTTTGTTAATATTTTCGTGGTTTGAATGGATGTTTTTAGAAAGTTTAGACTCCGTAATAACAGCATCCAACTTAACTCCTTCGAGATCTGTAGACAGTTCACAAACAGTTTGCAAATTACTGTTTGTATCTTTAGCAGAACTAAAATCTGTATTTAGCCTGAGGTCATGCATAATCGTGCCAGTGAGTAATGTTGAGTTTGATTTCATACATACCAACTCGAAGATTTTGTTCACAGTCTCATATAATCCATCAATTTTCTTTACAGCAGCAGTCAGTTCTGTTGATAATCAGTCACAATTCGTGCATCTTTCATGATGATTCACCGTTTGAGAAGAACAATCTTTAAAGTAGCTTTCGACCTTGTCTGTATCACAAACTTCAATATTTGATGTGTTTAACTCAAGATTGCCGTTACTATGCACTCAAAACTGTTTAATACTTTCATACCACGATGTATTTGCCTGAGAGACTCTATTCCTTCTTTCACCTTTCTTTGTCTTAAAGGGCGCTGAGCTAAAGCAATGTCCATCTTTTGAGTTAGATAGTCCAACATCTCATGTTCATTCTCTTTACTTTGACCCGGAGGGTGGTAGACGCCTACTACAATGACGGAACTGTAGGGTCTCGGTGTTCTGGGTGGTTTTAATAATAGCCAGAGTGCTTCTTTTCCTTCCTCTTCTAGTTCAGGAAGGCCAGATTCTTTACATCGTAACTAACAAGCACTTCATTTCTTTCCACACGCCAGTTCTTAATGTTCTCTTTCAATTCTCGGGAATTCTTTATATAAAGACCACTCCTCCCTTGAATCGTCCTTAATATTGGAATTAGATATCTTGATAACTTCTCGAAAGGTGATCCTACAGTCGATACTATTCCTCTCATTGGAAAATCTTCTTTATGAATTTTAGGTAATCCCGATAATCTCTGAGCATAACAGTCTTTCGGTTTCAAGCGATCACCTTCTTCCTTTGTTATTTCATTAGAGACAATATTGTGAAAAGAAATGAAATAACAAAGGAAGAAGGTGATCGCTTGAAACCGAAAGACTGTCATGCTCCGAGATTATCGGGATTACACCTTGCAATATATCGCACTGACAACTGACAACTGGCTTAAATTTTAGCTGACAACTGACACCCAAAGACCCCCATTAAGACCCTCAATTAGAGCTGTCAAATTACTACAATACGTTATAGCTAATTTGAATGGGTTCAGTTTTTTTATACACACTGTATAGACGAGTGCTAACATTTCTTTACCCTGCAATTTCCCTACGCTTCAAAACCCACACCACTTGATGAATTAATATACTATGGGATATAGACCACTGAAATACTGTGGCCGAGTGGGTTCTAAAATTTAGTTATAATGCAAATTGTCCATTCATTGGCTGTACAGAATTATTTAATATTTGTTTAGATAATCCATTTAGTTAAATGAACATGTTTTGTGCAATAAAAAATGGGGGTAACCAAGCGTTTTATCCGCTGAGCTATAATATTACTGGAGTAGCTGCTCCTATCTTTCCGCCAGTCATTCAAGTGAAGCCAAAGACATGGCGGATCTTACGCCATTGCCATGACTACTGGTTCTTATTTCTCATGGTAATTACCACTGACCAACCGCGATCCTACGCTTTAAACAATATCTTTCACCCCCCTGGTTTTTTCACAAATATGAAATATTTTGGTTTAGTTTGTCTTTGAACTGAAAATCTTGATATTTTTGATCAATTTTGTTTGTTTTACAAAGTCCGGGAAGACGGTGCATTTTTGCTGTGCCTGTTATGGCTCTAAAAGGAGAATATTACCGGTAAGATTCACGATTTTTTTACTTTCTCGCTTGGCAACGTTGCCATATATTTTTAACACTCGTGGATATCTCAAAACCTGATGCTATATTAAAACTGCGAGTATTACTAGTTTTAAGCAAGCTTTCCTAGACAAATTCTTTCCTGTCTTGTTTTATTAAACATTTAAACTCATTTCTTGGGTTTCATGGTGCTTCGGTTTGTGTTTTGTTTTTAAAATTGTTTATTGATTTAGGTTTTTAAGTGCTAGTTTTGCCAGGTTTTTGAAATAGCAGCTATCTACTGTCACTACTATGTAGCTTTAATTGTATTTTATGCAGGACATGTAGGGTGTGAGTGCACAGCCAACCTTTCCAGCACTCTCCAAAAATTCAGCATCAAGCAGTTTATATTATTTAACCCATTGAGGGCCAGAACGTTTAACTATAGACACATGAGCAGATAGCCTGATTAATCCATTGAGGGCCAGCACTCTCCCCTTGATGAGTAAAACAACCTGGCGTTTGACAGACTGAAATAATAAAGTAGGGTGCATCAGGACACAATGCGACTTACTGGGTTAAACATGAGTTTTATGATTTGTAGCACTATACCCACATTGTATTATTAACCCTTTAAGTGGCAATGTGCCTAGATGCACCCTACATTATTATTTTACTCTGTCTAATGCTGGACAATTTTACTCCTCACGGGGAAGGTGCTGCCACTCAACATATTTAGGTTAATATCGATTTAGCTGGAATGACCCAACACATGCCATTTGCTACTGTAAAATTGTAAATATGCCGGATTTTTCTTATCTAGGCGCTGATACAGAAATGTGAAAAGGCAAGCCACCCGAGGTCTTAAATGTTCAAATAGCAAGAGTGGTGTTGTAGACATCAGACATGTAGTGGTGCACCTGACTCGTCCCCAGTCGCTTCAGTAACGCGCGCGATGAATTACCCAACGCGCGCTGATTGATGGGAATGTGACGGCGAGGGAAGCGACTGGGAAATCCTAATTCAAGATGGCGGACGTTATAATGGCGGACGCTGTTATCGAAGAGCGAGAAAGGCACGAAATATTTTCAAGGTTGTTTCACGAGGCGTATCTGACGAATAAAGTTGTTTGTCCGATGGCTGAATGCCTGGAAAACTTTCGTTTGTTTAAAGAAAGTGGACTTGCGCATCATTTCCGCACTGTTCACAACCGACAGATGGTGCCGCAAGATACGAAGAATTCAGCTTTGGCCATGAAACGTATGTTTGGCGAAGAAACTTTAAGATTTATTAAATATATCTCTTTTTAAATTGACCACTCTCCTCTGTAGAGGCTTTGTGTTTTGTTTTGGATTTTTTCAAGTCCCACGCTCTGCCTCTCAACTATTCTGCCTTGGGGGCATGTTGACTTTACCATAATTCTTTGCAAGAAGAAAACATATCTTAAGAAAATATTTGAAAATACAGCATCAAGGCCATAAAATTTGTAAGATATAATCACAGCTTTTATCAATGTTATGCACCAGTCAAAGTAAACCCCGACCCCCCCCCCCGGGATATAGGTGGGGATTGGCTTTGAATACCGTACCAAAACAGACAAATGCCCCACAATATGGGACAAAATTTTCTAGCAAAAAAACAAAAAATGCCCCACCCCCTGGGGGATAATTGTAAGTTGTGTGTGTGAACTTATCTCCTGCATAATATCTCCCCGACAATGTCCGGGCTGCGCGCCGCATAAACCGTCCACATTTTAAAATATTAATATTTTGTTCCATTTGAAACTCAAAAGAACGATAAAAACATAATAATAATATAAACAAACAAATGTCGAGCTTTCCACAACAATAGATTCCATGGATGGATGGACATATTATTAAACCGGTATTAACATATAGATTGAAAAGAAATTAAATTAATATATTTATAAAATTCTTCCTGATTTCATTTCCTTACGAGCATGCCATTTTGTCCTTTGCAAATCACATGGTATAAAATGGTAGAACCTGGGATTCCATTGGACAAAACGGTACAAAATAGTACAAAATGGCCGCAGACAATCCCCATCATTTTCCCGGCATATTTCGGCAGAATGACAAAACCAAGGGGCCATTCACAAAGGATGTCCGAGCCAAGGGGGGGAGGGGGGTTTGGAAAATCAGGACAAACTCGGACATAGGGGGGGAGGGGGGGGGTTAGCAATCCGGATGTCCGAAATTTAAAAAAATTCAAAAATAAATTTCTTTTTCCCTCTATTTTGAGCAGTCCTTCCCATTGTGAAATTGGCATTTTGACTATGCGGTTAACACTAGATTTTGTTTTAATTAGTAATTTATGTTTTTGTGTTCACATTTACAGTTATAAAAAAGTTCTAAAAGTAAAAAAGTTTTTTACTCTTGATATATACAAGGTTGCGTGAGTTTTTGCGAGGCATGGCGGATGTCCGGGGGGAGGGGGTCACTAATTCGGACAATGCCGGGAAGGGGGGTCTGAAAATCCATCATTTGGCCGGACATCCTTTGTGAATGGCCCCCAACAAATTCCCGACATGGTTGGGACAAAATTCGATGACAAAAAGCCACTAAATCCCCACCAAGTCCGTCTATTTCAATTTTACTTCTTTGGATATTGTACTTTATCTAAGGAATATTAAAGCCTACACTACTGTATATATCACGTATTTTGTAAATACTTTCAACATTGTTATGTTGCTATTTGGACACTGTAGAGTGTACACTGCTGAAACAATGTACCATATAACATATTTTAAAAATAATTTCAAATATTGTATTGCTATTTTTGCACAGCCACTGTGGACATCAGCTTCAGATGACAGGGGTAAATGAAATTAATCTTAATATGTCTGTCTATCTATCTATCTATCTATTTTTAGTATCACCAAATTAATAAATTCAATTGAGTGACAAAATATCCATTCTATTAACAAATGCATGATGTCTGCTTTTGCTGTTGGATATTTCAATTATTTGTTCTTTCAACGGTTCAAAAGTACATACAGTGTCAGTGAGGATTTATACTATTCAATATTTGAGATAAAACAGTAACACTGTTATCACTCGAGTCAAATTATATCCATTATTTCAGAATTATTTCATAGATGTTTTATGTAAACATAATTATGGACTTGATATTTTTTTTGTGTGTATGTTTTGATGCTACATATGTACTCAGGTGAAAATAATTTAATGTTTCTTGATCTGCTCTGAAAACACATTGGTATTGAAGGTACTACACTTAGTTCTGAAATACCAAACACTTGAACGGACTTGGCCTCGTAGCTCAGTTGGCAGAACATTGGACAAGGTAGTTGTCCCACCGCATGACCATGCAAACTTTTCAGCCTGTCCGGTGAGGATATCCACTCAGAGTAAAAAAAAAACACATCATTATGGAGAGTCCATACATAGTCATAGCAGATTAATTCAAGTTAAATTACATGTACATGCTCTATTTAACCACGGATAATAAAATAAATTTATTTTATTATCCATGATTTACAACAAAACAACCCTTCACAACTGTAAAAAATTATTGCTACATTGAAATACGAGTGGGATGTGTGTACAGTAAAGGTTTTGTCTTTTAATCTGATTCACTTCCAATATTTTCATCATCAGACTCATTAACATCTAATTCATTCATTATTCCATACACTATTTTCGGTTGAAAGTGGCCAGAACTTTCCTTTTCCAACTTGCATAAGACTCAACATTGTTAGTGGAAATTGATGCCTTTTTGGGATCACCAAACTTTTCTACTGTTTTCCTACCTGGAACATATTAAAAGAACCTTCTCCTTAAAATAAAATGTGCTGCCTTGAGTTGATCAGGGAACGGATCATACGAAGGGGGTAGGGGGGTTAGCTTCCTATTTCCTCTGTGGGGGTGGTATGGATGTTTTCTGGAGTGACCCATTACAAAAATCAATGACGTGAGAAAGAATGCTTCAGTATGCTTGTCTGGCATTAGACAGAGTAAAATTCTGAATTAGGGTGCATCAGAGTGCATTGCCACTTAAAGGGTTAATAATGCATACTGTATGTAGTCAGAGGCATATTCGTGGCTGGTATAATTATATACACAGGGACGCCGGAACAATGTGAAGGCAAGGGGGGCAGATTTTTGTTAAAGGGCACTTTTGAATTGATATATACCGATATATTTTATGACAGTATCGTCGCCCAGATATGCCAGAACCGTATCATTAGGTGTTTGACTGTTCACTGTTGTCGTGCAATTCAAAACCATCTTTTAAAACAATTGTAGTGGCCTTTCTTTGATCCAATCGTTGTTTCCCTGATAGGGATTTTCCTGAACAATTGAATTATTATAAGCTATTTAATAAATTATAAATCCAATGAAATCTCGCACGCGATAAAGTTTGTTCAAAGAGATATATAATTTTGAATATATGAAACTATTTTTCAAACTTACCAACACAAACTCTCTTCAACGGTGGCAAATATGGAGTTTGCTTTGTTGATGGAGCCGTGAATGTGTGCTTTCCTTGCGCGGGGCTTTTCACGTTGCCTTCTTCTTGTATAGGAGTGCTTGTTCTCCGTTTATCATTATCTGATGTATTTCTTGTATACGAGTGCTTGTTCTCTGTTTATCATTATCTGATGTGACGAAAAATGACAATATAAAAAGCGGTTTATGCAAATATTGCGATATTTCCAACAGAAATTATATGCCCTGCACACATGGCTTGTATCAATTTGTCAACACTTACCATAATCCTCGTCATTCAGCGATAGATTATGCATAGACGTCTCCAAATCTTCCTCTGAACACGACCAGATGCTTTCTAAGTCTTGGAAAGGCAAGCTCTCGTCCAAATCTTCGCTCATTATCAAAATTTATGCATTTACCGAGAAATGGACAGATTTGCCAAGAAACAGACACAATATTTCACAGTCCCTAACAAAACGCCTCGGGGCATTCCCATGGTCCTTTGCGTTAGAAGCAGTGTTAGGGACTGTGGAAGAGTCAGGTGGTGCACCATATGTTAAAATTAAATATTGTCCATCTTACAAAAGTAAGGGCCTTGGCCAGAATTCCTGCCCTGAACTGGAAAGATAACTTCATTTTATCATTGCTATCAGACTGTGATAAACAGGGAATCATGTTATTGTCAGTGGTGTTTTTAAATACAATATGACTGCTTACAGTTATAATTATAACTTGTATGGTTGTATATATAGTTTGTAAAACTTTTTCTTGCTGATTTATAATTATTCTTTTAAGAAGGTATAAACAAAATAGTGAAAACCCCTGGTGGTAATGTAGGGTAAAAGAGGGAGGGTATCTATTTATCTGTGAAATAATGATAATTTATTTCAAGCACACAGGGCTGGATTGACTGGGGGGTCTAACATCCCCAGGTCCAATCTTTTGAAATGTGTCCCCCCAATTTTTGTGGGCCGCTGGTTTGTCTGTTTTTACTGTTACCCTCCATAAATAAAGAAGTTGATATAAATAATAATAAAATGCCGAAATGCTGGAATTGCCAAGCATGTGAATTTTTTGGGAATGTTGTGCAAAATTGTGGCCAATTCTATAAAGGTTACGCTGAAAAAAATTTTAATTAACCTTTTTTGCAAACAACGGTTTGGGGGAAGAAACAATTACCCCCTCGCCAAAATTTTGCGAATAATTTTGGGGATCCAAAAGGCAAAGTGGCCCAAAGTTCTGTATTCACTCTCCCAAAGATGTATCGGTTGGCACGGCCCTGCAAGCACAATACAATTGTGTTTTGTGTGAGCAATGCAGAAAATAAATAAATCTCACCAAAACATGTCTTTTTGTGTGATAAATGATGTCTTAATAAAGAATGTTTAATAGAGAGGGGGCTCAACAATTTTTTCATCTATATTGTGGGGGGGTGGGGGGGTATTAGAGTGGGGGGGGGTGAAGTTTAACAGGGAGATTACAGTAGCAAACTCAAACCTTTATTGCAGGTTTTGATGTATGATGCAACTATCTGGATTTAGATAAGTCTTTGTTCAAAATGTACACATTGATTCTCATTTTTTCAAATGGTTATGTACATTGTACACTCAAGCCTGCAAATTTTATATGGGAGCATCTGCTATGGGAGTATCTCAGTTGCTGAGACAAGAACCAACATGTTTAATTCAAGTTTGGACCAGAGTTCAGTTGACCAGTAAATGAACAAAAATTTCAGCCAGAGCTGCAAGTGATTTTATTAGACAATTTATAACCATATTTATAGCCATTCCTATATAATACAATTTATATATAGTACAATTTATAATCTGCCTGGCATATATTTTCCAGGTTTTAACCTAAACTGAGATCCAATGGTGAGTGGACCCCTACAAACTATCTTATTTACTATCAACTGCACACTGGCACACAATAATCAAGAACGGAAATTATCAAGCCAACACACCATTGCCCAGAAACCTAGGTAAAAATTGTGTTACCAGGTCAAGTGCCCACAGCACCATGTCGGCTTCTCCCGGCACCCTTTCAGCACCCTCATGCCACTTTCAACTTATCACCAAAATCAAGTTCACTGTGAATGATTCCATGCTTCCATGTAAAGTGGGGGAGAATGACGATTGGTTGAAAACCTAGCAAAGGTTATGTTGCTCTTGCAATGAATGGAAAAGAGGCCTCAGCTTTATATGACATGTCAGATGTTAAAGTTTCTTGACAAAACACTGATTTCTTTGACACCCAAATCCCTCTTTAAAAGATAGTAGCACATAGTAGTTTCATGCATATCTTCACACCTGTAAATAAAAGTTTATATTCAGCAAATCTGCCAGATAAATAAAAGTTTATACTCAGTTTATACTCTTCCTTTGATACAAATAAAAGTTTATACTCAGCAAATTTGAACCCTTTGCGTTTGTTGGTTTGTGGGAGGAAGTGTGGTGAAATATCTCTATATTTGTGCGACAAGACTTAAATAATCGTGGCTAAAATATTCACTATATTGTGCAAAGCTTCTCATGCTAAAAAATAAATGCATATTATATTGTTTTTCAATAGTATTAATTTTACCTGGCTGTAATGTAATAGCTGCGCCTCTTGCTTCAAATATCGTCTTTGTCAACATTTTGCAAGGCGTTTGTTGTCTTTCCCGGACGTTTACGACTTGTACTTCTTTGAATAGATGGTCGCAGGTCGAAAAATATGTAAAAATATCAAAAACAACGAGAATTCACTGCAAAAACTCGAAAAACCTTTGAATATTTTGGAAAAAACCAGGGGGGTGTGAAAACTGTAGTGGGCTCAGAAATGAGCCTGGTCAGTGGTATTTTCATGGCCAAAAGGAACCAGTTGCCATGGAAATGGCGTGAAAATCCGCCATGTTTTTGGCTTCACTTTTTTATCCCGAGCACGTCCTCCAGTAATATAGTATAGCTCAGTGGTCATAATCAATACTGACGCCGCGAGTTACTACACAACTGAATATGATTAAACTGTGTCACAACGCCATATTTTAAAATTTTTTTGTTTTAAACTTTCCGCTCGAAATGGCTCAAATACAGAGCTTTTATTGAGCGAAACTGTTATTTATTGTAAAGATAAAAGATCCGGGATGACTGGGAAACATCCAGGTAAGAATTTTGTTATGTTTTATATATAAATAGAGCAATTTTGAAAGGAAATAGTTACTATCTTCATTCGTGAATTTTGAGCACATGTTCCGGCTTAAAATTTCAATTTGCTGCGACAATATTTGAATTAAAACAACATTAGTTTTATAGAAGGCTTACATTTGACTCAGCCTTTATATTTATAAATGATGTTTATTGTAATGCCAAATAGTATACTTTGATCTTTGTGTATACTATAGTGTATATGACAGATTGCCAGATTCCAGTGTTTGTTGTATAAAATAATATAGCTTGACATGATGGCATCTACTCAATTCTCATATGCCTACCCAAACATGTCCCAGCTAAACATGGTTTGAGAAAATTTATCGACTGGTTTCAAATTAACTGGTACTTTCATAAGTTTCCAATATTTATTCATATATAGGTGGGTGAGTTTAGGATAGATAAAAATATCAATTTGATGTGTTGTTGTCATATGTGGCAACTTGATTATAGATGTGTCCCTAACTGAAAACAGTTAAAGTCCTTAGTTTGCTTGTTCAAACTTATGAATACATTTAGTTAATACACCACATTTTCTGCTTAATAATATATGTAACAACCTTTGGGCTACATTTTATATATTTTAGAGACACCCCGGCAAGGGTTTGATTGTTTTTGGAATTACCCATCACTCCAATGAGCCCAATATTCAGCACTTTGTTATTAAATGTTATCTTGCCTAATGCCGGACAATTTTATTCATCAAGGGAAGTGTCTAGCTAGCGTACTAGACTCTCCCCATGTTTCATGTTGGGCCTGATTACATGGAGAGTTTTCAGCCCGGGCTGAGTTTCAGCCCGGTTAAACGAGCTGAAATTTCATCACGATTACATGAGCAGTTTCAACCCGGGCTGAGTTTAGTCAGAGCTATATTTATCATCAACCCGGGCTGAAATGTCAGCCCGGGCTGAAATAATCTGAGTGTCACGAAATAGGTCAATAAGCGTGTTACGCTTCTTTGAAGCAATCAGACACTGATTAGTCCAGTATTTGACTTGTGTGAGACTGTGGTGATATGTAAAGTATTTAAAAATTAAACAAACACGCAAAATAAAGCCATTTAAACGGTTGTTTTGGTCATGTAATCGCTTGCTGTGTTTTACTAGGATTTTATCCCTTAGGCCGGGCTGAAATTTCCGGGCTGAAACTCAGCCCGGGCTGAACACTCTCCATGTAATCAGCCCCTTATAGTAGTCCGGGCTGGAATTTTGGTCATGTAATCGCTTGCTGTGTTTTACTAGGATTTTATCCTTAGGCCGGGCTGAAATTTCAGCCCGGGAAACCGGGCTGAAACTCAGCCCGGGCTGAACACTCTCCATGTAATCAGCCCCTTATAGTAAATAATGTGCGTGTACATAGGCTAATACAGAACAACTTGCATGAACCTTGTGACAAGGTGACAGCAACTTGTTCCATGCTTAGTGTCACAACAACTGGGACTCAACCACAGCCGGTTAATAAGAACTAACCAAGCAGTGCGAATATATACAGTGTTATAGGTTTGACAACAACCTTTGTTACAACTTACTGTTTACAGATCTGTGTGCCGTATTGCATATTCTGGTTATATATATATATATATATATATATATATATATATATATATATATATATATATATATATATATATATATATATATATATATATATATATATATATATATATATATATACCAAGCTGCACTGAACCAATCTGCACTGACGAGGCGTAGAACGCCGAAACATGCATGTCTGCAGATTGTACTATATATATATATATATATAGATGACAAAATACAATATTCGTATCAGCCAGTTCGACATTTATATACAACAGAATAGCTGGCTACGATCCGAGAGAAACCAATACTAAAAATGTACTAAAGTAATAAAGTTTTAATTT
>CACRXK020000627.1:0-73346 GCA_902702795.2 Paramuricea clavata | reverse complement strand
AATTTCAGAACGGTGTTTATTAAACCTCGACCTCAATTCTGCAACATCTCGCGATAATTTTAGATCCGTCGTTCCGTACTTTCGTTCTTTGATTCAATGGTTTTGGCTAAAATTGAGATGTTTGAAAACGTTAGAGCTGCACATTGAATCGCAGGGAGCCAGACTATGTCCTATTTAATATATGAATAAATATTAATACAAACATACCCATACATAATCTTCCTACAGTATTATTATTATTAATGTTCAACACTCCCGAATAATGTACATACAGTTATATCAAAGCGGTCAGTGTTGAGAAACACGCGAGGCGAATAATGTGCATACAGTTGTATCAGAGCAGTCAGTGTTGAGAAACACGCGAGGCGAGTAATGTACATACAGTTATATCAGAGCAGTCAGTGTTGAGAAACACGCGAGGTCAGTAATGTACATACAATCATATCAGAGCAGTCAGTGTTGAGAAACACGCGAGGCCATTAATGTGCATACAGTTATATCAAAGCAGTCAGTGTTGAGAAACACGCGAGGCGAGTAATGTACATACAGTTATATCAGAGCAGTCAGTGTTGAGAAACACATGAGGCGAGTAATGTACATACAGTTATATCAGAGCAGTCAGTGTTGAGAAGCACGTGAGGTCAGTAATGTGCATACAGTTATATCAAATCGGTCAGTACAGAAACACTGACCGCTTTGATATAACTATATGCACATTACTCGCCACCAGTGACATGAATATAACTGGAACGCCACCTTCAGCTAAACTGCTTACCTTTTTCTTGAAGCCAAATCTGACCCCTAGTCAAAGCCAAGAACACGCGCATCTTGCTCGCTTTGTCGTAAAACGCCGCCATCCATTTTTGACAAACATTTTTCAAACTCTGTTCTCGTTTCCCTTCGTCGAAAGCTTCCTTTTCCTCGTTGTATTTTTTGTAGAATTTTGGAAATTCTTTTGACCGTTCCGCGTTCCTTAGCGAAGACATTTAAAATGTCTGTAACCTTATTCTTTGCATACTTTTCTCTTAGAACAACCTTTTAACGTGTCTGATAATGCCACCAGCTTGTTGTAAGTTGTTAACAGTTTGTTTCAAACTTTTTACAACAACTGGGAACAAGCAGTCGAATTTATGGGATATAGCGAAGCCGTCGAATTGGTGAAGTGAAGTCAGTTTTTTTGAGACCTAGCATTCAAATGAACTAGTTTGAGTTTAGTTTTGCTGGCCTGATGATTGTAGTTAATATCGATAATTTACGGATTGCATCGCCTTACTCGTATTAAATTAGTCGCGCATTGTTTATTAAGATTCGTGGATCGATTTGTAATTCGGACGGGTATCTCTAATGTTTTCTCAATTTCGGTTCTTGGGGTTGTGGTTGTCCCATGGTAACTCACTCGGAGACATTGTAGTGTTTTGGAAGGTGACAGAGTGTCTCCATTAAAGATCTTGGGTAGTGGGGAGTTTGATTGGGAAGAGAAGCTAGATGGGGCTAGTTGGCAGGATAAGGGACAGTTGTCTGGACCTATCGCTATTAACTAAGTTTAGATGAGAAAAAACGCATTCGGTCGCCCTTTAAGGTGATTTCGATAAGATATATATTTTATTGTTTTGAGAACATCATTACGAGGCGCCTGTTGGTTGCTTTGTGAATTAATTGTGCTTGAAGAGTTTGAATTATGTGAAGCGGTGTTATTGCCACGAGTATTGCTAGCCTATCATTGATGATTGAAGTTACAGAGTCACCTGCAATGTAAGGCCACTACAAGTTAATCTTTAGTTTCTGGTCCGCCGCCCGCGTCCTTTCTCCGTAAAGTATTATTTGAGGACTATTTTGTTGTTTACAATTAATTTCTAGTTCTTGAAAATTTCGCGAAGGATTTAATTTATAGAACGATAAATATTCAATTTACACTAAAAAGACCTAGCAAAATGTAGCATTGAATGGTAAAAACCACTGTCTTAAGGTCCAGACACACCGGACGCGATTCGACAACGCGACGCGATTTTTCAATTTTCACTGACCGATAACTTTGATCCTAGTTTAATAAACTTTCCAAATATTTAGAAGCGTTATAACATTTTGAGTTATTTGGTCTGCATATCTCTTAAAATTTGCTCTCATTGGCTGTTTTATTGACTTTCAAAAACTAAAAAATCGCGTCGCGTTGTCGAATCGCGTGCGGTTTGTCTGGACCTTTATCGAGATTACGAGGTAAAAAATAGGTACGCTAAGCGTACATGTATCTGCGCAAAGGAAATCCATGGTTGCTATGAAAAAATTTCATTCATAATTATTGAGTAAACATTTAAATTTCGAAGTAACTATACAGCTGGCAGCCAGCTATTTAGTAATCTGCCGGCTATATAGTGACTAAGAAAAAATGCTAAGTCAAACAAAACACAACCCGACCCGGACTGCGTTTCACTTTCCGCACACAGTGCCTACCATACACTCTAACGGTAAGCTCGGTGAAAGCTAGTGCAAACAAAAGTTTTTTTATATTTAACTATAGTCACTATCATAAATACCCAGCTGCCGGCTAGTCACTTTGTTTATATTTGATGATAGGACAAAAAAATGTTCAGATTGCAGTCTCTTCTCTACTGCAATCAACTGTCAGTCAACTGCCAGTGGCAGACACATAAACTGTAAAAATCTTGTACCGAATAATACAAATCACACTTATATAATAGTACCATTAATTAAAACATTGTAATTTAATACCATTAATTAAAACAGTGTTTTGAAAACCTAGTTTTTAACAAAATGTGTTCTCAGAATGCTGCAAATGCCATTTTCGAAGTAACATCTTAAAGCCTTTTCGTGAGTAACCATGCAATGTATGGTTACTCACGAAAAGGCTTTAAGATGTTACTGATGTTACTTACTAACTTGATAAGCTTATTCATGTTCCGATACCATCATTTACAAAACTTGCCACATTCATTTACGGATTTTTTATGGCAAATAGCCAAATTCACCAATAGTAATACAGTACCCGAAACTCGTCGAAACTTCATATGCATTGCCATTGAACTAATTATACTAAGCACTCACTCTCAGTGAAAGGAGTGGATGTTCGGAATAATCTTGATGTTAGCTTGACAAAAATAACATCACTACCAATCTTTAAAAAAAAATCGAAAATACATAATTGACATTGTCAATACAATCTAGTGAACTTATATTTTAAACAAGGAAGTCTAATTCATATTCATGTAATTAACAGATTATGTCTTTATAGCTCTCCAAATTTTCTCCTTCTTATGTACTTTATTCTTACTAGTGAAAGCAATATTGTTTAATCTTCATATTCTTGTAAATACTTTTACTGGCACTGATTGACACAATATAAAACTTTGCACTGGACATTAAACTAGGGCCTTACCTTAAAAGCCTATGAAGGTTTCTTTAGACTCCTTGCCCTATTTAAAGTTGTAGCTTTAATACTTTTATGTAAATAATTACCATAATGATTGGGCGAAATAAATAAATTAATCTTCTAGGATAAAACAATCGTCACTCTGTAGAAAGCCGCCATCTTTGTTTTACGGCCTGTTCGCAGGCATACAGCCCTAATTAGTCGACCTGAGTGTTTAACGCACAAACTCGATCGCATAGTATCTAGCGCTCCGCGCAGATACAAAAACAAGAAGTAACACTCGTTTTCTTTGTAAAGTATAACTTTGTTTAAAAAGCATGACCGCAGACGTTGCTTCGTTTCGCTCTAATCCAAAATTTCAGAGTATTTCTTTAAATTTTGCTCTTTCGAAAGCGAAAAGTCAATGTTATATCGTTTTCTTTACTTGTATTCGGCAGAAATAGTAAAAGGTTGCAAGGCGAAACAAATAACAGCTATAAAGTATTGTAAAAGCGAGCAAATAAAAGCGACAATGTTAAAACATACACGCCAAAATTTTGTACTGAAGCGTGCCGGATTAGCCTGTTTACACTGCTCCGGCACATACCGGATTACTTTTCATATCACCTCCAAAGCGGAGTGATTTTTGCTCCGCGTCGCGTACCGGATTACTGTGGCGTAGTATAAACAGCAGCCGAATCCGGTATGAAATCGCTACGCTTCGATGCAATCCGGTATAGTGTAAACGGGGCCTTAATGCAATTAGCTGTATATCTGCTTCGCAGATACAAAAATATGGCGGCCATGTTGAATACACGAAGCACAAGTAGCTCTTGAATTTCGGCGTATAAAAGCTGCATGGAACACTTACTAATCGTCAAATATAACTTGAAAATTAAAGTAATACCAAATAAACTAAACCATAAAACGTTGGATAACTTGCTCTCAAAGAAATAAAAGCTTGCGGAAAATGACTTACGGTTGCTCCAGTCGTCAAAAACGTGTAAAATATACGCATATTCGAGAGAGCATATACAACACGCATATTTGAGCCGGTGAAGCTCGTCTGTGAAGGCCTTTCGTTGGAAAGAACCTTCGCTCGACACGCCGGTGTTCCGTTTGTATTATTGAGAGGTAGTTATATCTCTTCTGAAACGGAACTGAATTGATTGTGGAAACCAACGATTTATGGCCGTATTTCGAATTAACTGCTAATAAAACTGCTAAGAGTATTCCTTTGAAGAGGAATCGGGGACACATATGAGGTATAGATACTGTATGAGCAGCTGGTTTTATAACAAACGTACTTGCAGGGAGGTGAGTCCGGGATTGGACGCACCGAGGGTGGCTGGAAGTTTAACGAACTTACCGAGCGAAGCGAGGTGAGTTCGGGAAACTTCCAGCCACCCGAGGTGCGTCCAATCCCGGACTCACCGAACCTGCAAGTACGTTTGGTTTTTATCCCATACACCGAGGCTGACCGAGCCATACACACATTTGTAGCTCTTCGCGATATATTCGTCGATGTTTTGTGAACATTTTCCCGGCCAAAAAAATCACTGGGCAAGAAAATACTTCTTTATCTACGTCTACATTACCTTTACTGCATTTTCTCTTTGGTTTTTCTTCAGTCTCGGTATGTTAGTCACCGAAAAAAGTTCTTTAATTTAAAGTTTAGGTTTATCGGCTAAATCTTGTCCGCCATATTTGTTATTGTTATTGCAACGTAAGCAGTTTAGCGGGTGAGTTCGGGCGAAAGGCAGGTGAGTTCGGCAAAAAGCAGGTGAGCTCGACGACAAGCTCACCTGCTCTAAACCAATCAGAAAGCCGCTTTTAACACAGGTATGGGATAAGCTTCGAACTTCAATGAAAACTTTGTTAGACAAAATTCCAGTTGCTATCTGGCTGTATGGATAATGGCGGTGTCTTGTTATTATTTGACTACAAATAAAACTCTTCATTGAATGTCTATGCATGCTTTGATCATTGGCAAACAAATCAAATGAATGTCTTACCGTTTCCACAGACAAAACCCTTGGTTGGAGTGTTGGACAAAATGTAGGTTACGCTGATAAATGTACGTCGCACTATTCCAGGGTTGACTGAATCAATGTTTGCGAGAGGAAGCCCGGTTTTAATCAACTGCATGTCTATGTATATTTTGAACATATCAAGTGGATCTTGTACGGTTGAATACTTTCCAGTTACTGCTATGAATTTTCTCAAGTATTCTGACGTCAGCAATCTGTTCTGACGTTGGCAATATGTATAGGTTATTTAGAGGCAACGAGGGATATGCGATTTATTCACGGGGATTATTAGAGGGGAATGTTGAATATATTCCTCGAGGAAACCGAGCAGGGTGAAAAATAAGTTCTGACGTTGGCAATATGTTCTGACGTTGGCAATAATTCAATCGAGTGACATGCTCAAATATCTAATATTTACCCATTAGGGCCATTGTACGGAATAGTGGACCCCCCCCCTATAAGTGACGTAAGCATGATTGACGTTTGCATAAAAGAAACATTAAGAGCATGTTGATGGGGGGTCGTTTATCATTAGATTATGTGAGACGAGACAAAACAAAACAAGTGATTTGTGAGCGTGAGAATTCTCAGTATTTTTATACAAATAAATGTAATTTGTCTTTGTGATTTCTGTGGTTATATACCTGTTTACAATTTAACAAGAGAAGTTCGGTATATAAGTGGTGCCGTGACAAGGATTGAACAAAAAATCGAACGGTAATTTAAGTATTTAACGAGTTATTTAACGACAACAACACATTATTTGGTCATGTAAATACGAGAATTTATCGATTTGTACGACGTGGAACATATAACAATGAGCGAGGAGGCAGCAGAAAAACAGAAGGAGGTTGAAATAGACAAGGAAATCGAAAAACTAAAGTACTATCTCGAGCCAATCGACGATATTATTGAAGAAGGCGATTACGCAGAGATCGAAGTTGTAAAGAAACGAACAGACGCCGTATTTGATAAAGTAAATAATTTTGTTGCAAGTGTACAAGAGCTTAAAATTGATTGAGGAGCTGAAACTCAGAGAGCAATACGACAATGGAAAAAGGACACGAAGGATAAGTACGCGCAATGCTTGCCTAAAATGAACAAGCTTTCGCAAATTCTTGAAAAAAGGCAGAGGGAAATTGACGACGAAGCAGAGCGACGTAAACAATATGTGCAACGCGAGAAGGATGAACAACGTTTGATCGAATTACGAGCGCGAGAAAAGTTGATGTGGGAGGAAAAGTTCGCCGCTGAGCTGCAAATGACGGAAAGAAAAATCGAAATGGAGAAATCTGCGAAAAGCAGTCCAGCGAAACTTCCTCAACTGAAAATCACTGCATTTAAAGGAACTGCCGCAGATTGGGTTCGTTTTGAGAATATGTTTCTCACACAAGTCGATAAAAGACCCATCTCAGATGAAGAAAAGTTTGGATATCTCCTTGAATCAGTTGTGCCAAAGGTAAGAGATCGCATATCAAATCTAAAACCAAGTACTTTGGGATATAAAATGGCATGGGATCGACTTAAGCAAGAATATGGCCAAACCAAATTGGTAATTAATGCACATTTGGACGAAATAATCAATCTAGATGCGGTGAAAGGGTCAAGCTATGAAAAGGTTCAGGAGTTTTATGAAAAACTTAGCAATAACTATGACGCCTTGCAGACTTTGGGACAGGGAGATATGTTGCAAGGTTTTGTAATGACCACCCTAAATAAGTTGCCCCATGTCAAACCTGACATCGTGAGAGTGGATGAAAAGTGGGAAGATTGGAATATGGAAGATCTTATTAAAAATCTACAAGCTTGGTTGAGGAGAAATAAGGTAGATGTGAGTTCAAAACCCCCAAATGATAGACGTAGGGATAGAAATTGGTTCACTCGCAAGAATGAAGGAAAACAAAACCCACATTGCATGTTTTGCCAAGAAGAGCATTGGAGTGATGAGTGTAAGACACTTTCGACAATGGAACAAAGAAAGAAGTTTTTCGTCGAAAACAACTTGTGTTTTAATTGTGGGCGAGCAGGACACCGGGGAAACCAATGTCGTAGTCGTGCCTGTTTTAAATGTGGATCGAAACACCATACCAGCTTGTGTGACAAGAAGAAACCAGATAAACCAACTACAGAGCCTGTGTTACATGGTTACAGTACATTTGTAGAAGAAAAGTCCCTCCCAGCCATAGTTCCTGTCAAAATAGGCGAAGAAACATTGTGGGCGTTTCTTGACACAGGATCTGGAAGGAATTTCATCTCTCGGGATGCAGCAAAGAAACTGAAGTTAACCCCAGTTCACCATGAGTCTAGAGAAATTGTAACATTGAATGGTATTAGTAAGCAATCTATGCCAATCTACCAAGTTAGTATTAATTCCCTGGATGGAACTGTGCAAGAAGAGATTCCAAGTGTGCAAGTAACCGGTTCCAAGATGCGCGACTTCACAACAGTACAAAGACCCGACATTAGCCAGTTGAAACAGAAATTTTGTCATGCAAAGGATAAGATGTTCTACATGGTGCGTTCAGGCAACTATCCAATACACCTCATCTTGGGAGATAAAACTTACAGCAGAATCAGAACTGAACAAGTGCTCAAGGGAAACGAAGGAGATCCAGTAGTCGAAGAAACCACTTTCGGTTGGCTTATCCATGGGGGAGATGATTACAGTAGCGACCAGTGCATGTTTGTTCGGGAGACCAATGAGTGTGAGCAGCTTTACAGTTTGGGTGTACTCGGTGTTGAGGACCGCAGCGAGAAAGACCAGATGGAGGTGCTGACTGACTTTCGAGAAAGTGTAACAAGGCAAGAGGACGGTCGATATGAAGTAAGTATACCATGGATTCCTGGAGCCAGATTGTACGGTACTAACGAACAGCCGAGCAGAATACGCCTAGCCAATGTCAACAAGAAGTTGAGTAAAGATCGATCATTAAAAGTAGAGTATGAAAAGATAGTTAAAGATCAGCTTGCCAATGGCATCGTAGAAAAAGCCCCAGAAAAGCCAGCAGGAAAACGTACATATTACATGCCTCACAAGCCTGTGATCAGGGAAAACGCAACAACAACAACAACAACAAAGATCAGAATGGTTTTTGATGCTAGCGCTAAACCAGCCCCATTGGCTAACAGTATTAACGAATGTATGTTCACTGGACCGTCCTTGCAACCACTACTTTGGGACATCTTGATCAGAGCGCGTATGACACCAAATCTACTTCTGGCAGATATCCAGAAAGCCTTTTTGCAAATTGGTGTTAAGGAAACGGACAGAGATGCTTTTCGATTCCTGTTCGAAATCGATGGAAAAGAGGAACATTTCCGGTTTGCAAGATTACCATTCGGAGTCGAAGCCAGTCCCTTTCTGCTTGGAGCAACGTTGGGATACCACCTTGAGCAACAGCCGACAAGATTTGAGGAAACTGTGACAGCTCTTAAAGAGAATACATATGTTGATAACATCATGAAAACTGGAAGTGATACTGACGACTTGAGGAAATTTAAAGAAGAAAGCTCCATCATTCTTGAGGATGCCAAATTCCCAATCCACAAGTGGGAATCAAACATCGCGTGCCTCGAAGACGAAAACATGCCAAACCCAAGTAAAATACTCGGACACGTCTGGGATAAACAAGAAGATACATTAGAATTCGAAGCAGCAACCATGCCTGAGAACCAACCAATAACAAAGAGGAGCATTTTGAGTCGGTTAGGAAGAGTCTACGATCCTTTGGGAATGGTATCGCCTACCATGGCTGAGGGTAAGAACATATTTCGAGATGCCTGTGAAGAAAGAAAAGGTTGGAACGCTGAAGTGTCAGAATCCTTGAAAAGAAAGTGGATCAAATGGAACAATCAAATGAAGAATGTTAAAGTTCCTAGAGCTATAACTAAGAAATCGGACGTGATTGAAGGCATTCAACTCCATTTGTTTGCAGATGCTAGTAACCTTGCTTGCTGTGCAGCAACAGTCGCAGTGGTAGAGCACAAATCAGGAACTGTGAAAGGTCTGTTAACGTCCAAATCTCGAATTTCCAAAAAGAACACCACAATACCGAGGTTGGAACTTGTGAGTGGTCAAATGGCGGCGAACATGGCAAGGAATTTATACCATGCGCTACTGCGATTGCCTGTTAAGTCTATCATCATCTGGATGGACAGTATGGTCGCGCTTTACTGGTTAAGTAACCCTGGAAAGCCTTGGAAGACTTTCGTCGCTAATAGAGTTAAGAAGATAGCAGAAATTACCAACGAGATTGGTTTGGTGTGGAAGTATTGTCCATCAAGTGAGAACTTGGCGGATCTAGGCAGCAGGGGAGCTACAATTGAGAAAATGGTAAAAGACGGATGGTTCACTGGTCCTGAGTGGTTGTTACATGTAGAACAGTGGCCCAAACAACCCCAGCTTAAGGTTACTACACACGTAAGCGAAGAGAGCAAACCCAGCATGGTGGAGGTCTTTTTTACCAAAGAACGAGAGCCTGATGAATGGGATGCGCTGCTGGAAAGAAGTTCGTATTGGCGCACATTAAGAGTTACAGCGTGGGCACTGAGATTCCTGCACAATTGTTTGGCGAAACGGCGTAAAGAGAAAAGAAAATCTGGGCCCATCGGAAACGAAGAAATCGTGAAAGCAAAGAATACATGGGTGATAAGGATTCAGAAAAATATTAACCCAACTCTACAAGCACCTGGCTGGAAAATCTTCGAAGATAAGAACACAAACATTCTCAAATGCAGGGGAAGAGTTCGGGGATATACTCCAACATTTATCGAAAGAGGATTGTTTGCAGAGAAGCTTATCACACATACACACAATCAAATTATGCACCTAGGCGTTGCAAATACAATGGCCGCCTTGCGAGAAAACTGGTGGATCCCTCAACTAAGATCGAAGGTAAAGAAGGTGATAAAAAATTGCAACGTTTGCAAACTGTACTCCACGAAACCATACGGAGCGACAGCGACAAGTAACATGCCTAAATTTAGAACTGAGACCAGCAAGCCATTTGAGATCACTGGCGTGGATTTTGCCGGACCGTTAAGGTACAAGGTCAACAAAAAGGAAGAAGGAAAGTGTTACGTTCTAATCTTTACTTGCGCTGCATGCAGAGCCGTTCATTTGGAACTAACTAAAACTCAAGAAGCTGGTGAATTTCAGCGAAAACTTAACGCATTTATTGCACGTAGAGGAAGACCTCGCTTGATGATTTCCGATAATGCTGCTACTTTCAAAGCGACTGCAAAGTGGACTAAGCTAATTCGAAAAAGTGAGAAGCTTCAGGATTTCCTCGCAACCCAAGATATCTATTGGAGATTTAATCTGGCAAAGTCCCCATGGTGGGGAGGCATCTACGAGAGGCTGATTCGTGAAATCAAGAAAACCTTATACAAAACCTTGGGAAAATCACACCTATTCTTTGAAGGTTTGGAATCGGTCGTATTGAACATCGAAAGCAACATGAACAACCGTCCGTTAACTTACGTAGAATGTGATGGTGGGGAGGAACAAGTCCTGACGCCAAACATACTCATTCGGGGAGAAAACTCTTACATGTTCGACGATGTTGAAGATGAAGAAGACGAGCTAACCAAGATGCAAAGAAGACTTAGAAAAGCAAAAGATGATGCATGGAAACGATGGAAGCGGGAATATGTGCATAGTTTACTGGAGAGCCAACGAGTCAATAACAAGGTTGTCGAAGCACCACAGATTGGAGACGTTGTCCTGGTAGTGGGAGAAGAGAAGAACAGGGGAGAATGGAAAAAAGGGAAAGTGCTTCGACAAGTTCGTGGAAAAGACGGTGTAGTCAGAGGAGTTGTGCTGTTGCACAAAGGGCATACTATTGAACGACCACTGCAGTTGATCTGTCCGCTTGAGATTCACTGCACACCAAACGAACGACACAAAGAAGTTGAAGAAAAGGAATCGGAGAAAGAAAAGAGACCTCAGAAGACAAGCCGCAAAGAAAGCAATCAAGAAAATAAATGAACTAACGCAGTTGGAAGAGGACTGAACATTTAATATATACGTTGATATTCGGTTTTGAAGCTATAAAAATTAAACTTTAATTTTTAGGGGAGTGTGTACGGAATAGTGGACCCCCCCCCCATATAAGTGACGTAAGCATGATTGACGTTTGCATAAAAGAAACATTAAGAGCATGTTGATGGGGGGTCGTTTATTATTAGATTATGTGAGACGAGACAAAACAAAACAAGTGATTTGTGAGCGTGAGAATTCTATATTTTTATACAAATAAATGTAAATTGTCTTTGTGATTTCTGTGGTTGTATACCTGTTAACAATTTAACAAGAGAAGTTCGGTATATATTCACCTTGACTTCGTCCCGGCGAATATTCCCCGATAATCACCTCGCCTTCGGCGAATAATTGTTAAATGTCATATACCTGTGCATATACTAATCACGCAATATTGAGCGTCGGCCACGCAGGCTACCCTCGTTACCACCAGCCAATCTCATACAATACCATACAATCTCGTACCCAGAGCCAAAGAATCTATTGGTACGAGATTGGTCGGCATCATTCTCGTACCCAGAGCCCTTCTTACACGCGGTGCGACGAGGGGCTCTGGCCAAATCCATATTCCGAACTGGCATCTGATTGGCTAGTTCTAACACCGGACATTGTTTTCTTACCATATTTTTATGGTATCCGGTTATGGATTTGGCCAGAGCCCCACGTCGCACCGTGCGTAAGAAGGGCTCTGGGTACGAGAATGGGTCGGCATATAGCGTCAACTTCGTACCTAGTCTCACACTCCGTTGCCACGGCCACCTGCTGACCAATTCGTAGTTTCGACTGCGCATATGCATAGAAACGTTTTCCAATGAATGTCCAATCATTATTTTAATATGCAAACGTTGCTCAAAGAACAATAAACTAGGGATCCAAGGATAGTGTGAAGTTTCAAATTGAAAAAGACACTTGCAAGAACTATGCAGGGTCGCGAACAACCTAGAAAAGCTGATGACTTACGCTACGAAATAAACAGTTACCAAAGGTATTTCATTTTTAGCGTGACGTTTGAAACAAGCCTAACACATCAGAAACTTGCCTTGTGAAACTGATGCAATTTATCTATTTATTGTGATGCTACACGCGACAATTCGAAATTTAAATTGTTTCACCAACAACCAAATTTTGCATATTCTAAATTTTCATTTGCATTTGCGCTGTCGCTAAAAGCATCCCCACGAGGCTACTGCTATGCTAAATTTATCTAAAACTATAATTGAAATAGCTGTATAAGATATGTTATGAATAATAAGCACTACGTCGTTACATCATTAAAAGGACGCGTTTTATCCTCATCCATTCCGTATTTTATCCGCATATCCGTTCCGTGGATCCGCTTCATCCGCTTCCGCATTTTAACCTAATTGTGACATGTTTTACAATAACAAGTCTCATTGACCTTTGACTTTTCCCAGTGTCGCGTCTATTTTCAGCTTTTCGCATGTGTTGAATAATGTCACTTTAAATTTCAATAGTTTCACAGTTAAGCAGTGTTTAAAGCAGTTTTGACAAGCTTTGATACAGTTCTGTGTACAGAATACTACAGATTGATTCTCGTACGATCTGGTAGAGTTATCGTTGAACTGTACACGAATTTGCACCGTTGACAACGGCGTTGTGCTAGACAGTAAACAAAGGTCAAAGACAAGGTCCGTAACGGTACACGTTGGCTACATGTACCTCCTTGCTTTTTTCTTCTATTGCATAAAGCTTGTTGGCGAGCCAAGCGATTGGAGATAACACGTTGGCGATAACACATTCGCTATCTCCTCGTCTTTCTTATTTAAATAAGGAGCCCTGACTCAACTGATTTCTTTAATAGTCTCGCAAGTTATTTTCTTCGTAAACGCCGTACAAACGTTTGCCCGCTTCTGTTTAATAGATGTTTATGCTTTATTGATCTGATGCAATTTTTCGCTCTTTGTACTGAGTGTAGCCACCTATTCTGTGATGTAGCACCTTATACAGTCAATGACAATGTACAGGGGCGTAGGAAGCGGGGGGGCACGGGGGGCACGTGCCCCCCCAAATTTTTTTAAAGGACTAAAAGTGCCCTTTTTTGTGATAAAAAGTGCCCTTTTTGTGTTGAAAAGTGCCCTTTTTTGTGAGGAAAAGTGCCCCTTTTGTAGAAGCTAATCTCGCTGTAAATACTAAATTTTTTTTAAAAATTAGGTCACAAACATAAATTTCGGTATGATACGACGGAAAATTTTCCTCAGGAGAAATTTCTCCCCCCCCGTCGACAACATTTCCGGGAAAAATTTTTTAGGTGCCCTTTCCGATAGTAATGTGCCCCTACAAGCCGGTGCCCCCCCAAACTCCAGGTGCTTCCTACGCCCCTGACAATGTATAATGAATACACGGTCTAAATACTATCGATGGGCACTTACCTGAATGCCAGTAATGCATAACATAAGTTTACATATTGTATTATTACGTAGAATCTCAAAGATTTTCTCAATATTCATGTCTGAAATGTTTATATGCTTGAAAACAACACTGTCTCGCGTCTGCTCACGTACTGTACGTCTGTACCTCTGTATAATGAGTATGCCGTGAAAATAATATCGGCACTCAATTGAATGCCTAGAATGTCAAAGATTTTCGACTCAATATTTACGTCTGAAATGTTTATACACTTGACTGCACTGTCTAGGCGGTCTAGCTCCTTCCTAGCTCTGTATAATGAATATAATACCGTCTAAATATTATCGGCACTTAATTGAACGCCCGTAATGCATAAGATCAATTTATATTTTGCGTAGATTTTCAAAGATTTACTCAATATTCACGTCTGAATATTTATACATCTGAAAACAGCACTGTCACTCTTTCCTAGCATATCGTCACGCCATCGTGACTATGGCTTGATAGCGCATGCGCATTTGCGCTACTAAAGAAAAAATCGGGTTTTCCGGGGTAAAGATCCTTTACACAACACGAGAAGCAAATGTTCTAAAATTTACAAAAAATTACAATAACGAAAGCGACTCCTCCAAATTTTTGTGAACTTGGCAAAAGATAACAGAATATGTAAATAAGTTAACTGAAATTGCCTAAATAACCTTCAAAGTACTGACTAAGTACAATAAATCACTACGAACATAAATCGTTACACCCCCCGGAAAGTTTACTTTATGACTGACTGACTGTTTGACTGACTGACTGACTGACTGATTCGTGTGAATTTGCCAGCCATTACATACCCTGGATTCCAGAGCCTTCGACAGTAAATAATAAATTGAAATGTCGCGAAGGCTCTGGTTCAACGGGGCGATTCTTTGATTAAGCCGCGCCAATCACAAAACAGAATTAGTGGTTTTAGTACAGAATCTGTACTAAAACCACTAATTCGGTTTTGTGATTGGCGCGGCTTAATCAAAGAATCGCCCCGTTGAACCAGAGCCTTCGCGACATTTCAATTTATTATTTACTGTCGAAGGCTCTGGAATCCAGGGTAGCCATTACAATAGTGTGAAGTGAAACTTCACACTAAAAAGCATTAATAATTCATAAAAAAAGACAAAGGAAATCGCTACCATGTCGGTGGCTTTAAGGCCGGTCCAGACGCACCGGACGCGATTGGACAACGCGACGCGAGTTTTTAGTTTTTGAAAGTCAATAAAACAGCCAATGAGAGCAAATTTTAAAAGATATGTAGACCAAATAACTCAAAATGTTATAACGCTTCTAAATATTTGGCAAATTTAAACTAGGATCAAAGTTATCGTTCAGTGAAAATCAAAAATCGCGTGGCGTTGTCGAATCGCGTCCGGTGGGTGTGGATCTTTATATGTGATAGAAAATCATGTTAATTTAGATAAACTTACTCAGCTTTGATTTTCTCGGCTTAGTCTGCTTAGACAATACGTTTATTTTTAAAATTTCTTCGCCAATGAACTCATAAGATGGGTCTTTTTTTAAGCCATTTAAAACACGCGCAGAGATAAAGCACTACTACTCGTGTTTTAACTAGTGCTTAAGCTTCCGCGCGGTTGACTCGCATACATTTTAGAAAATATTAATACCTTTCTTTATTTGCTTTACACATGCAGTAAAAAAAATATGCTAGTACAAAAATTATTTGATGACAGTTCTATTGTGACTATAAGGGGCCGATTACATGGAGAGCACTTTCAACCCCGGGGTTGAACCATAGAAATAATAGATATAGAATGCGTACTTCACTGAGAAAAGATAGGAGTACGCATTCTATATCTATTATTTCTATGGGTTGAACTCAGCCCTGTTAACCGGGTTGAAAATTGTTGCGATTACATGGACGATTTCAACCCCGGGGTTTAAATGCTATACGTTCTCGGCATTGATTCCCGGAAGTAAAAGCCTCCATTTTTGGTCATGAATAATTTCAGCCCTGGGTTGAAATGATTACATGACAAAATTTTCAACCCAGGGCCGAGTTCAGGTCCTGAGTTGAAAATTTTGTCATGTAATCGCGCGTTTGATTTTGATTTTGATAGGGTTTTGTATTACAGGCAGGGCTGAAATTTCAACCCGGTCAACAGGGCTGAGTTCAACCCCGGGGTTTAAAATGCTCCATGTAATCGGCAACTAAGTTGAAACACAAATGATGATTGAACAGTTCAATACTTTGACATGGCACATTTTAACGCTTCCAAAGCTCCAGCCTGAACTCCAACTCAGAACGCGTCATTTGGATGCGCAGTCGAAACTCCGAATTAGCCGTTCCGAAGTTGATGAGTGGACTGGGGACGAGTGTTAAAAAGTGCCCAAATTAAAGAAATGAACCAAATCACTATAAAGACCACATCAAAATTAGTAAGTATACAAAGTTTGAAAACGTTTACATCAATACCCTTCGAATAATAAGCTTTCGAAAATTGCGAAATTACTGGTCAAAAGATTGTTTTTGGGACGCACATCCCCAAAAACAAAAATTACAATACATTTCATAGTAAATATCGCGTCGCGTTTTTTGGGGAACTTGGGCTCTTTGGGGCCCCGCGCTGAAACACCGCCTGTTTGGACCCCGCAAAATTGACGGACATGACGTGTTGCCTGAGTCCATCATTAACCCCATTAAAACGACCGCCATTGTCTGAGTGACCTTACCAGCGTAATGGCACATTTAAATTCCTAGAAATAAGAACCAGTTAAGAACCAACTCTAGCCTCGTTGCTCACTAACTACCTATTATAATAGCCTACTCCCATGCAGTCTCATGACATCGATCAAACGATGCAAGAGACTGCGAAACAATGAAGCAAACGCGGAAGTGAAGTTATTATAAAAATATATGCGTAATTACAGTCACATTGGCAATATGGCAATATCTAAACCTTTTTGTGTGACAAGGTATCCAAAATGTCTGGAGACTCCGGAGTTATTTGTTGGGAATTATCAAAACCAACATATGCTATTGTCGTTGGTAATAACGCGAAACGGAGTCACTGATTGGAGTATTTTTTCCCGGAAAACCTGGAAAAGTTTGGGGCAAGCTTTGCTTCACTGTTGCGCAGCCTCTTACATCGTTTGATCGATGTCATGAGAACGTGCGCAGGCTACTATTATAAAAGAACTTCACCCTGATACAAAAAAATAGTTATTCTTTTACTGTATGTGGGTTTTTACTGTACTGCATATCATTCACTTATCTTGTATTAACCCATACCGACCAACTTCAATTTTGACGTCGCCATGTTTGACACAACCACCTTGAACAGGTTGAGGTGCTTTTAATGCTTCAACACCACCAGGTTTACGGTTCGACGCTAGTTGTGGGTTGCGGGCCAAGGTAAGGGCGAGAAACCATCTGGCACGAGCTTGAGCTGAACATGTCCATTTTCGTTCCCTGTTGTGTCCTTTAATAAATTATTTAAAAAACTCTTTGAGGAAAATTCATGAGGAAAAGACAAAGGAAATCACTGCCGTGTCCGTGGTTATATATCTCATAAAAACTCATGTTAATTTACATAAATTTTAGCTTTGATTTTCTCGGCTTAGACAACGTTTATTTTTAAAATTACTTCGCCAATAACCTCATCAGGTAGGAGTCGTCGTTTTTTAAGCCATTTAAAACATTCGTAGTCCGTGCTTTATCAGATATAAAACACTCGAGCTGCGCTTTCGTGTTTTATATCTGATAAAGCGCTCCTGCTCGTGTTAAATTGAAGTGGTATAGTTAAAATATGAGCGACCGATCTTTATAGGCATTTAACAATGGCTCACGCTGCACGCTAGTTGTGAATACTTTAATAAACTTGTAAAATGAATTTATTTGTTTACTTTATTATATAGAATTCACTGCCCATGGGGAAAATCTCACGCTTCATCAGCATGCATTTACAGCGTAAATCTAGTGATGCGTGCGTTTTGATTCTAATAAATCGCCCTGCTTCTGAATTAGTATCTATGATTAGTATTCATAACTCTCATAAACATCACTCTAACATGATTCTGTGATCTTTACTGCGGTTTACAAGTGTGCATATGTGACCTAAATACCCCGTCGTGATTTGTTTGTAGCCTTATTAATTATTCACGAATTCTACAAAAGGTACACAATTATTATTATGACCATATTTCCTCTATTTAGCCCTTTTGAACACCTCCCTTTTTAATTAAGCGCTGAAAAGAAACAAGCCCCCTCCCTCTATTTAGATCACATCGGCCTCTAATAACTAATATACGACTAAATAGTAGTAGATGAGTAGTAGTATAGCGTATGACTATAGCTCCTCCAGCAAAAGAAGTTATGTATCATGCATAAATTATACGATGGCCTAATTACACATTCAGTTTCCTGTGCCCGGCAAAGCAAGGCAAAGTTATGCTAATTTCCAATAATTTTCATCCAAATTTAACAAAAATTTGATCAATTTGTCCTTGGACAATGTGGATTAGTCCAACAAAGTAATTTCGTATTAATATCATATCATGCTGACAAACACACGGACACACATACAAACGCGGATGAAAATGCTAAGGTTTGTAAAATTTATGAACAATTCACGAGGTTTACTCGCACCCTATACTGTAAAGAAATTGTCAAAACTTACGTGTTTCGTCACTCAATATCTGACAGAAAACTCGAAGGACTGGGCTTCTATAAGCTGTTTGCACGTGAAGATAACAGATGTACGCATTGAAACCTTTCAAAACAAAAAATGTTATAAAGACTGTAGCCTGCGTACTGACTAAAAACACTAAAATTATAATTTTTTTGTGTTAGTGTTATGTACTCAGGTGAATATGATGTTTGTGATGTTACTCTGGGCTAGTATTCCAAAGGTTGTAGGTTCGATTCCCACCGTGGCAGGCATATTTCTCAACCTTGCCCTACGTGGATATACACTCAGAGTACCATCACAAACATAGTAAAATTATAGTTTTATACATTCGGTGTCTAGGCCCTTGGCTAACGCCAATGTGACCAAGTCTCCATGTCTCTGTCTCTCTATCTCCGCTTTCTATAGATGGAAATCTGTCTTTCGGCCTTTGAGAAAAGTGAAGCTAACATGGCGGAAATTAACGTCGCTTTCATAAGTATCACCGTATAAAGATGCTTGCTGAAACCAGTGAGCTCTACATATATTTGGAGCGAGAACGTCAGTCGAGAAGAGCAAAGCCAATAGCGCGGAAATTGACTTCCAAATTCTATGAAGGTCGTAAACATTTTCATACCGTTTCCCCGAGCTAAATGGTTTCCCATAGATCGTATCTCCCAGTGTCTGTCACTGACATAACCCCAATAAATTCTGAACTATCTTGAAAACCTCCCCTTCGTCCATCCCTTTTAGCCATGACCGTTACAACAACTTGCATGGGCGTACGGGGGGGGGTGTTTGCCCAGCGACCGTCACTAATTATTATTTCTCCCCAAAATTTTTGACATGCGTGGAGGGGGGGGGGGGTCACCAAAAAATGTTTCCCCTATACAACGTAATTTTCGCACACATACAAAAATTATTATGTTTTACCCGAATCACGCATGGCAACATGACAACAAGTTGGCATAAGCGTACGAGACAGCGCGGGCACAACTGCCCCCTCCAAACTTTACATAACCATGAAATGCGGGCAAATGCTATACGACAAATCCAGAAAATTCAGGCAGAGCTATCAAAACATATGTTAAATTCAGGCCTGTGTTATTTCATAGCAATCCTCCATAACATGGGCAAACATTCAACCCCCCCCCCCCCCCGGAAAGCATCAGCCCCGTACACTTAATGTCACTTATGCAAGTTGGTTACCTCGATCAAACCGTTGAAAGCCATCGGGCATAACACTGTGATCAATTCTTGGCAACATCAGAGCTCCCACAACCATTGTCCTCAGGATCCGAGATATGGCGGAGAAGACACCCATTGGAAGACCAACGAAAAACCAGAAATACGAGAACACCAAGTAGACGTTTCTGGGAAAAAACCAAACTTCATTAAGTAGGAGGCAATCAGTCTAAATGTGTCATAGGGCATATGAATATGATCCACTGAAATCAAACTAATCAACACAAAGACTGAATAAGCTATAAATGAAGCGATTTGCAACAAAATTGGTGTGATTATACTACAAATTTACCATACCTATGAAATCTGCTGTGTTGGTTATAACATACCTGTTATAACATACCTGTTATAACATACCTGTTGTTATAACATACCTGTTGGTTATAACATACCTGTTATAACATACCTGTTATTTATAGATATGACGTTTTTAGGAAAGTCGTAATCACGGAATATCGTCGCCGCGATTATAAGCAGACACAAGTAGGTAAGAAGAGCCACGGCCAGGAGAACACTAAACAAAATGTGAAGCAACATTTTTTGAGATGAATACCATTTATGAGCCCAGCTAACCTTTTGTTCGTATTTTTATTTAGTTAGTTTGCTTTAAGTTCCTCTGGGGCAATTTCATTTGTGCTTAATTAAATACCAAATAGTTTAATTAAATTCCGCCATTTTGTTTGTTTTGTGAAAATCGTTAATTGTACTGCAGTACAATTAATGAAATGATTGTACTCCTCTCAACCAATCAGCATCCAGTAATTTTGTCATGTTAATAATAAAAACTCGTACACAGTGGCAAATTACAATTTTATTAACAAGTTATGCCACAATTGTGCTTACCCCTGCAAAAATATTAACCCATTAAGCTTCATTGTGCCCTAATCCGCCCTACTTTGTTACTTTACTCTGTCTAACGCCTGGAGATTTTACTTGTGAATGAGAAACTCTGGTGCTCAATGGGTTAAACAGCGAAGAAAGAGACTTAAGGTCTCTAACACGAAGACAAGGCTTTACCCACCCTCCTCCTTTTAACCAGCCCACAACCAAATTCTGTACGATGCGAATTGACAAACTGTAAAAAAATATGAAGATGACCGAAAACAGGATAGAGAGCAAAACGTAACCTGAAAAGATAGAACAAAGGTGTAAAAACCTAGCTAAACCGAAAATGAGGGGGAGGGGGGGGGGGGACACCAAACGCATCAATTTCTGTTGATATTATGTTAATCCTACCCTACCCTCCCTGTTCTACAAAATTGGGTTTTCTTAAATAACTGCAACACTACTGTCAAATATATAAATGCATTTTTTATCGATCCCTGATTCCGCTCGGCCCCAGGTAAAGGAAGATCAACGAGCTGAAGAAGTCTAGAAGAGTGAAAAGTCCATCAATGATCAGGAGTTCGTGACTTTGGGTGATAGGTGGACCTTCCATTGATCTCACTCACGTAAATAACTGACACTAACATAAATGTGACTTTTGGTATATGTAAAAAGCTCATCTTGGTAAACTTTTTCATTGTCTAACTTGCCAGATACTGTATGATGTCATTATAAAATGTAAACTATTTTTCTTTTTATTTTCCTCCCGAAATTCACTCATTTCACTTCATATCCGGCAATTTTGACAGGGTTTTTTACTACAAAGATATATTATATTTCTTCTTAGAATTATCCAAATATTATTCATACTATAAACAAGGATCATATTTGGGATATAGTCAAGGAACACTTACCCCACAAAAAGTAGCCAATCTGAAAACTATGGTATCTTAATCCTTTCCCCTAGGAAAAACAAACATTGGTACTCTACTAGCAGGACATTAGCTCATATCCTGCTAGTAGAAAAAACAAAATGGCAGCTCAAACTGAATTTCCGACGTTTTGCGAACGAGAAAACGTCAAGTTGTTCGCTTTTTATAGCCTTTACAGCATTAAAAACGCAATGAAAAACTCCCACAAATTGTTTACAGGTTAGCAAATGAATTTTTAAAATTTAAAATGGTTAAATATATATATTTTTGAAAAAATAATCTGCCGAAAGAGCGAAGATAAAAACAAAAAACAAAATATTCGAAAAGCAAAATCTGTGAATTCAGACCTTAAATGGAAAAAACAGTTATTCCACTAACTCTCGTCGAATATTATAATCGATAGCCGATTCGGCGCTATACGCGCCTCATCGGCTATCAGCTCATCCGACTTGAGTTCGTAGAACTGTTAAATATTCAGGTGTGGATTTATACTTTGAACTGGTTACGGCCACGCCTTATTCATGCACTTGTGTACAGGACAGAAAACAGCAACGTTTTCCATAGCAAGTCTCTTTGTGTAAAGCTAGCTATAGCTATCTTAATATGCTTGTTTTTAAACAGTAAAAACATTCAGAGCTCAATAAATAGCCTGGACATTTCGCAACAAAATTTGTCAAGGAAAATTTGTTGACCATGTACACACGAGAAGGTAAACTTGTCAAGAGAATCATGTTTCGCTCGCTACTCTGGTTTAAATAAATGATTACAAAGCCCAGTCGAATTGTAATCAAGACCCAACGACACTCCAGTCTAGTGTCTTCATCAGGGGTGATCTAAAACTGCGATCGTGGCTTCTTAAATATCCAAGGGATGACGTCACCTGCCAAGAAGATGCATATATTCCTCTGGCAAATAGGCGCCGTCATCCCTATTCAAAGCATGATGACTCATATTTATATGCCACGCTTCTAGGCAAAGTCTTTGACCATAGTGATTGTTTGTGGTAATTACTTTAGAGTTTTCCCACGCAATCTCGTGTTTGGTGTAACATACATGTTCGGCTAAAGCTGATTTTCCCTTGTCTAAAGTTGAAACAGCCTTTTGATGTTCTTTTAGCCGTGTACCAAACTGGCGTTTAGACTGACCCAAATACTCTTTGAAGAAGCCACGATCGCAGTTTTAGATCACCCCTGATGAAGACACTAGACTGGAGTGTCGAAACGTTGGGTCTTGATTACAATTCGACTGGGCTTTGTAATCATTTATTTAAACCAGAGTAGCGAGCGAAACATGATTGATATACCTGGTTGCAGTGAACGAACAAACTTTATATTGTCAAGAGAAGTTTGTCAAGGAAAAATTGCTCGTCTGTAGGGGCAGGGACGCCGGAAGATCGATAATTGGGGGGGGAGGCAGATATTCATATATTCCTGTTCTACCCAATTAATTTCTTTTGAAATCGATTGTTTTTACAGTCTGTGAACACGAATATATGAATATCTGCCGCCCCAATTATCGATCTTCCGGCGTCCCTGTGTAGGGGGCTTAAACGTTGTCGCTGAAAAGTTCATATTAATAGGGAAATATCAGTATATCGCTCAACTTACAATCATGAACTGTGACACACTAATCGTCCGAGGAATAAAAGATTTATCTCCTTTGAACATCCTTAGCATGTTGTTCCTATAGATAAAATATAAAAGGAAAGCTTAAAATTGTGTGGAATCACAGGTTAAAAGTGGCCCCAGGTGTTTATAATACAGAAATATTCATATTCAACCATGAATGAAGCTATATATTGCATGAAATTTAAACCAGAAAAATTTAAAACGAAACTATAAGATTTGCATCATCCAAAGCTGGTCATAGTGTGGCGGCAACCCAAAAGCGCCTGGGTATGAGGTTAGAAACAGTTGTCAAGGAAATTTCACAAAAAAACTTGTAGGGGAAAAGTTGTCCAAGAAAACATGTTCGCCTGTGCGGGGATTTAAACATACTTATGGTTTTCCAGGAAACGTATAAGAGAGATAACACACAATATGACAGCAAAAATAGCAGCAGCGAGCACCAAACCTAAACGAGAAAACGTTATAAAATCTATAAGCCCGGCCAACATTGAGTAATGTATGTTGCGTTTTGTGAAGGCGTTCATATAAAAGTCCAGTGTGGATTATAACAATTTTGCTTGGATCTGACAAATGTGCGACTGTTCAATATTTACATTGATAGCTCCTGCTGATAACTTCCCACATGACCATGCTTGTTGCCCTTCAACCTCGTACCCAGGCTCTTTCCACTACGCGCCTCCTTAGCGAGGCGCGTAGTGAAAAGAGCCTGGGTACGAGGTTGGTTGCCCTTTTGGAATTGGAGTCCAGTCATTCTCGTACCCAGAGCCCTTCTTACGCGCGCTCGACCGAGCCCGACGAGGGGCTCTGGCCAAATCCATAACCGGATACCATAAAAACATGGTAAGAGAACAATATCCGGTATTAGAACTATGGCCAATCAGATGCCAGTTTGATATGGATTTGGCCAGAGCAAGCCAGAGCCCCTCGTCGCGCTCGGTCGAACGCGCGTAAAAATGGCTATGGGTACGAGAATGGAGTCCAGTCTGCAAGCTCCCATGCAAAATTTCGAGAAGAAATTTACCAAAACTTGATGCTTACATGCACATGTGTTGCGCCATCTTGATTCTTACAACTTAAATTTGAATCCCAAACGAGAATAATTTCAATACTCAGACAATCGCTTTACATGCAATTCCGAACGGTGGAAAAATGCGATTTCGAGCGGCATTTTTAAATCGCATCGTATCTGGCTTTTTGATCGCAATAATACAAAAAAAGAAAAATCATGGTGTAAAAAACGTAAATGGTTAAATGTAATATATACAGCTAATTCAAAAAAGGTTGTCCTTTGCAAACCTTAAGCCAGGGACAAACGTCGAACTTTTCATGCTCCGAACCTAATGTTAAGCTAAGTTCTTTGTTTCACTTCATTTGCATCAGGTTCGGCGCATGAGAAGTTCGACGTTTGACCCTGGCCTTAAACTCTAAACCTTAAACGCTAAACAAAGTGACTATATGACCGGCAGCCGGTCACGGTTTATCAAATACTAAATGGCCGGCAGTCTAGTGACTATAGTTGAATATAAAAACTTTTGTTTGCGTTAACTTTTACCGAGCTTGCCATTAGCTCGTATGGCAAGGGCGCTGCGTGCGGAAAGTTAAACGCAGTCGGGGTCGGGATGTGTTTTGTCTGACTTAGCATTGTTTTTTCTTAAAATTTTTTAAACTTTTTTTCCCGACTTTTCTAACTCTCAAAAGGTTAGGGTTAGGGGTTAGGGGTTAGGGTTAGAAAAGGGTTTGGGGTTGGGGATAGGTTTATCTTATAAAAATTCAACTTTAACAATAGTCACTAGACTGCCGGCCATTTAGTATTTGATAAACCGTGACCGGCTGCCGGTCATATAGTCACTTCGAACTCTAAACGTGCAAAGCATCTAATGAGAGTATCATTTAATCAGTTCAGAAAATCATATATACGAGGCCCATTTCTTATATAGAGACATGATAAATATAGCTCCTTAATTACGAGAACAATTCATTCACAAATAGCTGCAATATTCAACTACTAATATTGAAACTTTTCTAAAAGTAAATACGAGAATTAAATCTCGTGCTGTTATATCTTCCAGGCCGTATATAAACTCCTAACTTATCGTCCTCGGAAACGAAAAGTTGAAAAAGCCGTAAAATCGATAAACTGCAAACAGTTTTAAAAGTTGTTTTCAACTATATAAAGGAACAAAAATGTTGCATATCATTATCAACTACAATCTTGGCCAAAAGTACGTATAGAACGGCTAAACAAATTCGCAACTTCTTAATATACTTGGGTTTTTAAAATTATATTGTACCTCCCCCCCCTCAATTCAATGTTGCTTTCCCACATTTTTACTAACACGTAACATTTTGTCTGTACAATAAATCTAAGGTTTATGGCCAAGATTGTAGATAAACATAAATTTTGCTGCCGATGTCCTTTACTCTTAAAAGAAAATGTAATGAAATATGAAGTATAAACTAACCAACCAAATCACGTAACACTTTGACTGAACGTTTTACTAAAGCAAAGTCCGAAGAATGGTTGTTAAGTTTGTCCAACAATAGACTTGCCAGATACACGTCCACCAACGAGATCTACGAGGAAAAATAAGCTTGATTTACATAGAGAAGAATCATTCGTTTAGACAAACATCCCATGCTAGGCGGAAGACTCGCCCTATATAGGCGGGATGGCATGTTTATATATGAACAAAATACACTTATATACACAGCCAGTTATAAGTAAAAGGTTTATGTGGAGAATTTCTATAGTCCGGATTTTTGAAATCAGTTCACTCGAATTTTAGCTGATTTCCTCGTGAATTTACTAGTTCGTTTGTCTATATATTTTTATTCTATAAATTTAAAAAAGATCGATTTAAACATTGTACGACTCACCCCGTAAAGTAGAAAAGAGCAGACCATGACCACGGAGAGAGTTTGTGTTGAGAACTTAAAATCTATACAAAAAAAGAAAAATTTGGAACTTGGTTGTCATCTTTTTAAACTGAATATAAAACTATAAAAACCCTTTAATAACCAGTTTAATGAATACAGTTATAGTTTGATGATATATGTTGGTTATTGCACGTGCCTTTCACCCTCGCTCTACGTACGGGGCTCGGTCCCCAAAACTTACTTTTCTTGGGATTGTAAATTTTCCTCAAGAAGAACTCCAACCTTGAATAATGGCGGAGAGGTCTACAAATAAATCTAAATGTTTGATTCGTATTATTTGGTTTTCTGAAAACTAGGATTAGATACTGTAGCTACAGTATGTCGATGGCCGCCATATTAACCAAGTGACCCCCAACTCTTTCGGTGTACTATGGGTGAAGGGGGTGGGGGTGGCACCAAAGAGCAAAGCCCTTCCCAGCGCGATAATTGGGGGTGTATATTCATATATTCGTGTTCTGCCAGATGGATTTCTTTTGAAAGCGATTGTTTTTACGGTATGTTAATACGAATATACGAATATATGAATAGGAACGGCCCTGCGAAAGAGAAAAGGGTTGGGTAACTAACATTTTGAGTAAGTAAAAGGTTGGGTAAATGAAAAACAAAACAACTCAAGGGTTGCGTAATAAAAAAATTATTGAGGACTAAAAAGCAATGTCAACAATCATATGTCAATCCAATATGTAAATCAATCAGAGTCACTATCTTGATCCTTTCCCGATTTGTCAGGAGCAGTTATCAAACTAATTTCACAGAAGTGACAAAAGATATGTGTGGCAACTAAATGGTATAACCTTTTGTAAAGTTTCTGGCCAGGAGTGGGTCTTTATTTTTTAATTGATGTTTGAGGCTGGGGAAAATATTTTTGTCACTTTTTAATGGTTGGATCAGCAAAATGTTCACCAAGAACATCAGTTCTCTTCGGTGCCATAAATAATAACCGGTCCATTGTTAGTAAAAAGAGACATGTTGCCTGGATAGAAATTGGGCAGAAGTGATGGCGACCACGAGTCTCATCTGGTAAAACGTTCTCATCAGTACAAGTGTGCATGGTATGCAGCTTACCGCAAGCTGTGTCTTCCAAATCACATGCGAAACAACATTTGTTTATAGTAAGACATAACTTCAACACGCAACGATTCGATTTGTAAAGGGTCCCAGATTTAAAAATCTCTCCTTATTAAAAATATTCTGGCTTCAATATTTTTATTTTTATATACGTTCTTAGGGACGGACCATTAGAAAAGTGATGGGGGGGGGGGGATTTTCTAAGAGGCAATATATTTTTTTTTTGTACACCTATAGAAGAAATATTTTTTTTTCTCACTTGATGGTTGGAAATATTTTTTTTTTAAAGGGGCCCTACAGTAATGTTTTAGTCAAGTAAGTATTGTTTACATTTTTTGTTATTGTCGCTACTTGACATGCGCACCACAGTATGCATGCGTTTTCTGTGTGCAAAAGTGCTCATACTCATGGATACTGCATGTAAGATACAGCCAAACGAATCTCCGTGGAGTCCCCTACTTAAGGAGGCTCCCTACAGTTGCGTGCGGGATATTCGCGGGACAAGTACGTGAACTATCCCACGCAACTGCATGATCAAAACAAAACAAAAATTGACCATGCTTTTTCTAAAAATAAAGCTATTTATGAAAGGTTTCTAATGGAAAAAAGCGTTGAATAATACTTCGTTTTGAGTGCCAAATCACTTGCGAGTCTATACAGCAATTCTACATATGATACGAATATCACTAGACCAAAAATAGCTACGAAACAATGTTTTTAAATTTTTTTAAATATACACTGTCAACTGTAAAACATTTGCAAAATTGCATACAAACGTTTAAAAAGTTATTTACTTCTCAAGAAAACGTTCACGTTTTTAGTCGTGTTTCTACAAGATTAAAGTGATTATATGTAAACAGAAAAATATTTCAGTTTCATAGCATAATTGTTCATTTTTAGCAAAAAGTACAAAACCAAACATGAAACAAAAAAACACGTCCACCTGTTAATAGGCTGTTACAGCTCATAGATTGAGTAAACGGCAGGGATTAATTAGCTTCAACCTTGTTTTCATCGATTTGATCCTTCACAATAATCCTTGGCTGTCCATGGCACTCAAATAAATCGAAAAGTTGACAAAAACAAAACAGTAAAAACAACATTTCCGCTCGATTTTGCTGAATGAAAACTCGTTCTACGCCCGCGTACAATCTTTTACTAGTCAGCGACGCTTTTCAATAAGGGGAATTTCTCGAGTTACACGAGGCTATTTTCTAACTTTATTCGCATTTTACTCATTAGTTTCATCGGTGATCTATCTTCAAATTTTGACCACGAATTTATTTTGCGGTAAATTATATAAATTTCAATTTTTAAAAAAATCTGTAGTGTGGAAATTTCGCAATAAAATTTTCGCTTTTAAAAAAATCACACACTACAGAATTTTTTTAAACTTTCACCACAGTTGCAGAGCTTCATTCCCTATTGATATATGAAATAAAAAAGATAGGTCACCGACATCGTTTTTGAGATAGCGGCACATTTATGGGTTAAATTGGAAGGTTTTGTGCTGTCGTCATGTTGCCATGGTAACACTGACGTTGTCGAAATCTAGTTAGAAATATCCCTTAGGTGACCAATATTGTCACCAAGTCGAAACCAATTCGCGTTCTGCACAAATAAGCCTGTTTTACGGAATTATTGGGTAAACAAGAATAACTGTAGGGAGCCACCTTAAGACGCGACTTAAATAACAACAGCTAAAAGACCTGTTCTTATGTAAGACGCGTCTTATCCAAGACGCGTCTTACATAAGAATTTTGTACCTTTTATACGACAAACTCGCGTCTTACTTAAGTCGCGTCTTATGTAAGTCGCGTCTTATTTTGTTCCGTATAAATGGCCCTATTGTGCTTGTACACGAAGATAATAAACAGGGAAACAATTGGAAACTGGGCGAGGTGGACAGTCCATTGAACTATAAATAAACTGGAAGGCTAACTGCTATGATGAAGGCCTATGATTTGATGAAGCCAAAATAGTTTTTCTGAGTTATGAGCAGAAATACTTGACCCCAAACATCGGGCTATATATCAAATTGAAGCTATTGAAAATTGCTATTCGGTGTGGAAATTTCAAGACTTCAGCGAAAAGAAAAATATTTAAAAAATACAAAAACAACTGCAAAACGGCAAATTATCGGTAATTATGTTTGTAGTTTTTCAATATTTCCCTTTTAGCTAAAGTCTTGAAATTTCTACACCAAATAGCGTTTTTCAATAGCTTCAATTTGATATATAGCCCAACGTTCAGTGTTGAGTATTTCTGCTCATAACTCAGAAAAACTAAAATGCACTGGCTTCAATTCCACCCCCCCCCCCCTGAGTTAGCCTTCCAGTTTATTTATAGTTCAATGGGACAGTCTTATACCAGTTGGCAAGGACGGGGAAATAAGAGAAGCAAATTTCACAATATCAAGCAGTGGATTGAAGCCATTAACGATAAGACGTTCAGTTCAAAAATTATATCCAGTCGAGGATTGCGTGTTTGTCAAAGTGAAGAAGCGGTAGCAGAAGAAGATTCAAACGACAGAGAAGGACAACATATTGAAAACACGACGAAGGAGAGCAGGAGTAGCTAAGACCGAAGAAAGAGAGAGAGTGGATCGAGAACAGATCTATTGAGTAACATTAGAACATTCTTATACATACATGTTAATATTGAGTTACTGTTAATCGAACAGGTCGATCAACGGGGAGTGTACGGGATTTGCGTCATTTACACGCGGTTCTCTCGCGCGAGCCCTTAACAATGAAATGGAGCGGCCCTATCATAACAATTAAGGTGGCTCAATACAGTTTATCAAAAAATGGAAAGTTTATGATTTAGATGCGTATTTTTGGACAATTATTACTTGTTAATAAACAAAAAGTACCTTACTTTTATTATATGGCTTTTCAAGATTCTCTATTCTGATTGGTTGACAAGCGGTCCGTAAAAACCCATATCCGGACCGTGGTCCGTATTTTCCGTATCTGGACCGGTGTCCCGAATGTCGTTTATCTGGCGGGAAATTTTTGATTTGCAAACAGAACAAAGTTTTGCTTTTTGTATCTGCGAAGCAGATATATATGCTATCGCAAACGTGCCGTTAATGTTACCGTACCGTATCGTATGTTAACATATAGCCATTCAGCGACGAGCTTATATAATTTAAGCCAATTTAAGCCAATCAATTCGTTTACATCAATTTAAGCCACGATTCGTTTACATCAATTGTTTACATCGTGCCCTCATCTAACCTGCGAACGGGCATACTTTAGCATCGTCAGGCCTCGTGTATAAAACGTGTTATTCTTTCAAAAATATCTTGATATTTTTATTAATTTATCTTGAATTGGCTGTCTTGTTTTCTCGCCATTCTACTTGCGATATTATTGCGAAGTTATTTATCAACATGGAATCTTATCCTCATCTGGTAAGTAGTCAAATACCACATATTATATATTTAAATACCAAATTTGTGCAAATATATGTCCCACATATTTTATAATACATGAGTTCGCCAGTTCGGCAAATATTTACTATACTATCTATAGTTAATATTGCCGTATCTTCGGCGTAGAGTTTACATGGAATGCACTCTGGAATTTTTTTATTAATATATTACACTGTATAAAATATTGGATATTTTCAAGGATATTTTAAGCCATTTGTCAACATAGTTCACAAAAAGATTTATACAGTATTCAAACACTCATTAATAATTCATAAGCTTATTGGCAAATCATGTCAACCATAATGTGTCACGTGCATTGGCTTTAAACCTGATAAAACACTCCTAATTATAGTATTCTTTATATAAAGAATACTAATAAGGCAGTATCTATTGTAGTCGTGTCTTCATTAGTATTCTTTATATAAAGAATACTAATAAAGCAGTATTTCGATTGAATTTATGGTCGTGTTTGAAGACGTTTAATAAACTCGCAGGTCGTGTTTTATTAGGTCTAAAGCCACTCGCGCTGCGCGCTCGTGGCTTTAAACCTAGTAAAACACTCCTGCTCGTTTATTAAACAGTACTTAAAAACAATCCTTCTGTGACTTCTGTAATATTTTAAACAGTGAAAACATAGCAGGCAATATTGCCAATTAACAATATCAAAGGAACCTATTGGACAGTTCTCAGGAGATATTGAATTAAATCCTGGTTCTGTATTTCTGTATATTGGCTCCTTAACTCTGTTCAAAACAACAGTCCAACTATAAAGCTGTCATCAAATGTAGTGTTAGAGCAAAGGTTGAAGATGTTATCAGTTAAAATACTTATACATTTTGGTTTTACACATTAGAGTTAATTAAACAAAATTTTTACAAACATTTTCAAATGAAAGAATCCTCGCCCTCCCGAGCCTCATTACATTGTCATTTTGCTTTCTAACATAAATATTTTTCTTTAGAGATTAATACAAGAATGAAGAATAAATGTACTGGATATTGGCTGGATAATTTTGCCAGAACAACCAACTTGCAAGACAATCTTACCTAAATTCATTAGTATGGAAAATAACTTAACAGCTACAATGAATAATCATATATTATATGGTGGATTTGATCAATGGCACACAATGTACAAAACTAAACTTGTGATACCTCCTACTCAAACCGATAATCTCCCACAACACAATTGTTTTTGTGTGAATGTGCTGTACGTGTTAAACCGAATAGTGTGGTACATCATTAACTATGCACAGAACTGGAATTTAATTATATACTTCACTCATATGACCTTCAAAACATTCTCAATTATTCAGTGGTCTTCGACATGTTCACCAAATATTTTGTGTATGTTACTCAACAGTTAACACTGGCAAGTGTAAACAACAAGTGACATAACTTTTGCTTCATATGATTACAATAAAGTTTTGAAAATTTGATGAGTATGGATTGAATTGAATAGGTGACAGTTTACTAAATAGCAGGCTGTATAGACACTTTGAATATTGTTTGCATGAAATTTTTATTTCCTGACTGCATAATTATTTGTTACAATCATAATCACATTATAAAGTTAGTTAAATTTTCTCGGTGCGGGGTGGGGGTGGGGGTGGGGTAGCACTTGCCCTGCCGCCCTCCCCGCTGTGTACAACCCTGTTTTAAATCTTATCTGCTATTATAACAAGTGATGAAATATTTCAATTGTCCCATGTCATCTTCATTATTCAGTTTCTTTCAAGAAAATACAAAATGTGAATCAAGGTTTTTCGCAGATACATGTACGCGTCGCGTACCTATTTTTAATTTTCCAATTGTGTATCATTAAAATTTACAGATAAAAATTTCAAACAACCAAACTGTTTTTGATTGAGCATGCATGCCTACCGTATATTGTTACCCAGTGAAACTGACGATAGCCGATTTAATTCACGCGAAAAGCTCACATACTCCGTTCAGCCATATAATAAACCGATTATTGACCTCGCTTGTTTCGGTCTGTACTGTGAAATATCAGACCTCTGTTTTTTGCATGGACCTCGCTCCTTCGTCGCTCGGTCCATACTAAAATACCTCGGTCTGATATTTCACAGTACAGACCGAAACAAGCGAGGTCAATAATCGGTTTATTATATGGCTTTTCAAAATTCTCCATTCTGATTGGTTGACAAGCGGTCCGTAAAAACCCATATCCGGACAGTGGTACGTATTTTCCGTATCTGGACCAGTGTCCCGGATGTGGTTTATCTGGCGGGAAATTTTTGCTTTGCAAACAGAAAAAAATTTTGCTTTTTAAATTTCCAATTGTGCTTTACAGATAAAAATTTCAAACAACCAAATTGTTTTTGATTGAGCATTCATGCCCACCGTATATTGTTACCCAATGCTACTGACGATAGCCGATTTAATTCGCGCGAAATTAAAAGCATATGCTCACAGACTCAGTTCAGCCATATAATAAACCGATTATTGATCTCGCTTGTTCGGTCTGTACTGTGAAATATCAGACCTCTGTTTTTTGCATGGACCTCGCTCCTTCGTCGCTCGGTCCATACACTTTAATTTAGTGCAGCGTTAATTTCACACATCAAAATGTTTTCATTGTCCGACATTTTGAAAAGCCCGCGCGACAGCACTTCAAAAATTTTCCGTGCAGGATTGTCTGATCCTGCATGCACGGGTATATTGACCAATCAAGTTGTGTATTTGACTGTAGTTATTATATAATAATTAACATCGTCTTACTAACCTTGTTTACCAACGTCTATACACGATCTTTGTAAATCCTCGTCATTGTTACCAAAAATACCTTAAAATTCAAAATAGAGGAAATTTATCTGTGTATGATGCATATACATACATGCATATAGAGCGTTTGTACTCATTCCCTAAGGACCAACTCAACAAAAGTCATGGCGGCCATGTTGGTGTTCTAGATAAAAGAGTCTAATTAAATATTTTTGAATTGGAGCACCAACATGGCGGCTGTGACGTAATAACACTCTATTGATTCAGTTCACTTCCCCAACGGGATTTTTCAGTGACCGATGACATCAAGTATTACTCTTTAGACTAATTATCTTCACAACAATTGTGATATTACATTCCTAACTATGTTTATTCTAACCCACCCTGTCAACTTTCCCCGTGGGAGGAAACCGGAGCGCCCGGAGAAAACCCACGACTTTCGGCAGAGCGTTGACATGGGCCCGTAGCGAGAATCGAACCTACATTTTCAGAGGTGAAAGGCACCTGCTATGACGAGTGCGCCACCGAAGCCCCATGTATGCCATTAAATGTGTATTAGTTTACCAGCGAACAAGTCGATCCTTTTAGTAATTGAAGTGAAGACGGGTTAAGAACATAGATATCTTATATACACTAGATAGCGCATCTCTTTTAGTAAAATTGAAGCTAAAAATATTCCATGTTGGTCGTTCCCACTTGCTAATAAACGCTTAAAAACAACAATAACTTTCATCATTTGAATAGTTTAAAAACGTATTTGCAATAGGATTAACTTAATGTTTAAGTTCCCTGTTTAAGAAATAGAAAACATACGAATTAATCTTCTCATTTCATGGGAACGACTTGAGACTGCAATCACGGCTTCAATTTTTGAATTGCAGAATAATTAGATGCACTATCTAGTGTATATAAGATATCTATGTTTAAGAATCATGTAAACATTGTTAGTGGTTTTTACATTTGAAATGGCGATTCAGCAGTGTATTATATTTAGTAGATTATCTTTTAAACAATTCAAAATGTGGCAACTAGATTCAATATTATGACAATCGTTAGGTATAATACGAAATGTATAAACCAGGGTTTGAAACGCTTAAAAACCATGCAACTGCAAGGATGATTTCTATTTTTTCACTGTTGTTGAAGCATAGTTCTAGGCAACTATAGAAGGGTTTCAAGGGCAACAAAAACTTTGAGTTAGCAAGGTGTTAGATTTTTTCCTAAAATAATTTGACGCAAACAGTAAACGTGGCCTCCATTAAATCTTGCACTGAAACTTTGGAAGTTACAGCTGGTAAGTATTTATATGGAAAACTGAGAGTGTATAGAAAAGAAAATTTAGTTTTTCATGCGTGAAGTGCAAAATCAAGTACCCAAAAATCCGCTGGAAATCAACATTTCCGTGCACTGTATAGAAAATTTAATTTCTAAATTTTAAAAGCCACACCATTATGAATTCTCTGCGATTCAAAATCAGTTCATTAGTCTGAAATACTAAATGATGTCTACTGTAGAACAATACTGTTTAAAAATTCTCTGGAAAACTAAATTCCCAGAGTACAGAATTTAGAATACCACTAACGTTGAAAAAGCATGTTTGATATAATATAGTTATCAGTGGATAACGTTGCTCAGTTCCCGTTTACATGAGACCCGGGTGAAATCAAACCGGTATGGAAACCTACATGTTTACATGAGACCGGTACGAAAATCACAAAATTTTCAATGTATTTCCCTTGCCAGGCAATTTTGTTTTCGATGGCTTTTGCTACCATGTGCTGTTCCAATGTCAAGGTTACAGCCGAGACCGGTCTGAAATGTACTTGCAATTGTGTTTACATTAATTCATCCTGGTCTGAATTCATGCCGGTCTGAAGTCAGTCTTCTCGGTCCAGCAGGCGGAATGAGTTGCAAATTGAGACCGGTTTGAGTTAATTTCGTCCCGGTCTCATGCATGTAAACATCTATTATAAATAATGACCGAAACGAAATATGGTCCCGGTTTGATGTGGTTCCTGTCCCGGAGTCTCATGTAAACAGGGCTTCACAAAAGTTCTGAGCCCTAACGGGAATCGAACCACATATATATACCCTCTGATAACCTGACAGACGCTCTAACCATTGAGCTATAAGGCCTCTGCAGTAGCCTGCGAACAGGCTCTCAAGCTGAATTGAGAGCCTGCATCGATGACTAATGAATTTGAATATCTGCATCTCAAATCGTGACGCGAAATTCTCATTGGTCAGATGCTATAATTTATTTGTTTCCGCTGAGCTCTATATATGTCAACAGCTGAAGCACTACGCTATTAATAACTGATCCAATTGGTCTTGACCATCTTATCTCAAAGCACGAAATGTTCTGTTTTGAGAAAACAGTACTTAAAACATTTGAACTTTTGCTTGAATATCTTATATTTCGAAAAACAGTATAAACTATACGGTCTAAATTTAGTTTGCACGGTCTAAATTTAGTTTGCACGAAAGTTGTAAACAACACCATATAAGTATGGACATTCCATATTTGGAAAAACGAACGTTACGGGGCAGATATTCAAATTCATTAGTGATCGACGCAGGCTCTCAATTCAGCTTGAGAGCCTGTTCGCAGGCTACCTCTGCAGATGCATGGTGAGCCAAGGTGAGAAAGTTATTATCTTCTCTTTACACGTTTTACCGTTTAATTTCATATTGCTACTCTTTGTCCAGCTTTCAATTGCATTAACGTCCGGTTGCAAGATTGAAATTTCATTTCTATTGACGTTTTCTGACATTGTGACATCGTATACATATTTCCATGGGGTTGTATTAGGAGAAGTCAGTTCAAGATCATTAATCATGACAATAAATAGAACTCCCGGATTGGAAATGGTCAATCTTTACCGATTGTCAGCGGTTTCAGTAGAAAGTTGCAAATCCACGGGATAATCGAAAGCACCAAGTGAGAACAGTTTTAAAACCAGGATATTGTGATCAATAAAAGCTTTACAGAAATCGAGGAAACAGATCCTTAAACAGTGCAATTGCGTCTAGTGACTTAACGTCAAGGGGTTCGACCCCACTTCGAAACGTTTGTAGAGTTATTATCTATTGCCTTAGGTGTTTCAAGCAGTGGTAGCCAGCCTAACCAACTCCAGGGCCCGGCCCCTTTTAATGTAATGCCAACTGAATTCCACTGAACAGAATAGAACTGGAACGCTACATCCAAACGGAAATTTGAAGCCAAATTTGAGAGTCAGTCCCAGTCTGCTCATGCAAGCGAAGAGCGCGGCTAATCATTCATAGATAAATACTGGCTTAAAATATCCAAAGAAGAAGCCTTTTAAGTGGGCTTAAAGCTTTATTATTAGCGCCTATATTCAAGTAAAATTTCTTAGCAGACTTAACTTTCTAATTTATTTAAAAGTTATTTATTGGACGAGCATTTTTTGCGATAAAAGTGTGCCGAGGAGTGAGCGTTTCCTTTGTCACTTTCGGCTTGGATGTTTTGGGGATTATTTTTTTCTTTTTATACACTGATTTACTCAAGTTAATTTCAAGGAAATAAACAGATGTATACCTGTACTAAAACATGTATTCCTGTACTAAAACTTACTTTTTCGAAAGTTTAGGTAATATTTAACAAATATAAAACATTTTCCGTGTTGATATACAGTTATATCAACACGAGTGGAATTGGGAAAACGAGAAATTGTATGGAAACACGACGCCCGAAGGGCGGAGTGTTTTCATACAATTTCGAGTTTTTCCAACTTCCACGAGTGTTGATATTACTATATATCAATACGGAAAAAAGTTTATATTTTTTTTATAATATAGCGATGTCAAAAGCCCGAAGGATAAGAAAAATTTCCGTGTTTAGAAGCGGCGGAAATTTTCCCGTGTTGACATTGAGTTATATCAACACGGCTCTTAGCCAATCAGCGTTCAGAATTTACAAATGCTATATTATAAAAATATATGAAACTTAATTTATACTTATATAATCTATACAATATTTTGATAGGTCCCGAGGACCGTTTTTGTTGATATTTTAATAGTTATACCGCTACCAAAAATATTAACAATGGAACCTTGTTTACAAAAGAAGCTTTTCTTCTTTTGTTCTTTTGCCTGCTTTTTCACGGCATGCTCACTCCCTGAAATATAGTCCGCGGGAAAGTCGAGCGACGTAAACACGCGTGATCTGAACACGCATGTCTAGAAGTCAAACTTGGCTTCAAGAAAACGATAGGCAGTTTATCAGAAGGTAGCGTTCCAGTTATATATATTTCAATGATTCCACCAGTGTTGGCGATTCAGGTTTGAATTATATTGTAGATTCTGTTGACTTCATGGTTTTGACTTAACTGCTTGGGGATGTTGGTTGGCTAGGTTTTGATTTTGTTTAGGATATTGCAAGTTGGTAGGCTGTGCAATTGTGCCTGAATGATAGCTTGCGAGTGTTGGTTAGATTGTTTTGTTTAACGGATCTGTTTCTAATTATTATTATTTAAACTTATTTAGGTACACGGTAGCCTTTCAGTTGTCTGATTTTCAAAGCGCCGTACGGTATACCAATTTTTTGATACTCTTTCAATCTTTCAAGCTGTGATGAAATTTTTGTTTAGACTTGTTCAAAGTTTTGTTTATTATAGGTAATACTAATAGGTCCATTAATTGCGTTAGCATAAATATATCGGCCAGTTTTTGTATTAAAACGCCCTATAGATTTGGACATGTACATACAAAGAGATTACGGCTGTTGCATTACCATTAGAGGTGTTCGGATTTGACTTCCACTACCGCTATCTCCTACATGTCCAGTATACGCATTTGATTGGATGTTAATGGTGGCTGTACGGGAAGTCATATCTGAACCTTTCTGTTGTCAGTAATTTATATTTCTTTAATTGTATGCTCGACATGTTGTCTACTTTACACAGAGACTCGCACTTCCAGCCAGGGATGCCGGAAGATTGATAATAGCGGGTGCAGATATTCATATATTCGTGTTCACAGACTGTAAAAACAATCGATTTCAAAAGAAATTAATTGGGCAGAACGCGAATATATGAATATCTGCACCCGCTATTATCGATCTTCCGGCATCCCTGCTTCCAGCAGAATCACAAATGCAATGGTTATGTCATTGTTTGGGCATAGTATTACGGAGCAAGAAGATAGAGAAAATTTTGTGTCATGTGCACATTAATTAAAGTGAACATAACGCAATTACAGCGCATCTTGTTCCCAAGTTTTCGGATATTTTGTATCCTATGACGTCACTAGTTGACGTTGTGACGTCACTAGTTGTGACGGCTGCAAAAAGAAGAACGAAATTAAATGAAAAGTACACTTGGTACGTGCACCTGAGCGAACATTTTGGAACGTTTATGTAGTTATCATAGCAATACACTATCAGGTCTTGAGCTCTTCTTATTTTAGTAATGGCTGCCATGGACACTTTGGAAGAAAATGTATTTAATTCAATAGTTTATATTCACCACACGCAGCGCTTATAAAAACGATAATAGTAAGTGAAAACCACAAAAATTTCTTTCTGTTTTGTTGGACGATTTGGACAAAGAGGACAGAGGGACCTGATAACTAGTGTGTTGGTAGGAGAACCATATAAACGTTCCAAAATGTTTGCTTAGGTGCATTTACTATCTAGTTTCATTTAATTTCGTTGAATTACTTCTGAGATATTAGATTTTCTTCAAGGACAACAAGTGACATCATAACACAAGAATACAGAATGCCCGATAATTTGGGAACGAGATGAGCTATAAACATTATATAATACTTTTTGTTTGTGGAAAAACCACATACTAAATTTATTACTGCAACGAAATAAATAAATAATATTGTTATATAGTTAGTGTCAAAGTTCAATTTTTCTGTTTGCCGATTGGTCAAAATCGTATCACGTGCCGGTCCACAAAACGTCATGTTCCCTGCATGCTTTGGCGAGGGGGCAACCGGTCAACAATGAAACAATTATTGACCGGTCAACAATAGAATGGATGCAGTGCGCGTGTACGTCAACCGTGAAGTTCCAAAGTTCATTAAACATTTACCGCGTTCCATTTATCTAGTTTTGGTTTCATGTATTTACGTTCATTTGTTCTTTAATTTGTTGTTTCTTTGACTATTGATATATAATAAAACACTTATTTACTGAAACCTCGGGAAAGCAGTGTGTTTTGTGGTCCCTCGACCGTCGATGTTTCCCTCGGCTTCGCCTCGGGAAACATCGACGATCTCGGGTCCACAAAACACACTGTTTCCCTCGGTCCCATTACAATAATAATTATTGTATTGTGATAATTATTATATTATAATTATTGTTAATAATTATTATATTTCATGAATATTGCAGTAATAAATTTACGTGGTGTTTCCAAAGTATTATATGCCTTTTATCGTCATGCAATCCTACAAAGAACGTATTATAAATACATTGTTATGGGCCATTCTTCATCACTTTCAAGTGATGGGCAAAAAAATTTGTGTCATGTGCATTACTGCATACATCACTAACCTTTGTATTTCAAGCCATGTTTACTTTCATCTTTAATAGATTTGATCTGATTCCAAGACGTTTTTTTTGGCGCTTGAATACCATCATAGATTTGAAATGTATATGGCGGAGGCTTGTGTGTGGTCTCTTGCAAGGTTAGAATTGGCTTATAATATTGTTTTTGTGTCTTCCTTCTGGTGTTCAAGTCACTATAACTTTTTTTTTCATTGCTCTTTGGAATGGTATATTGTGACGATATATTGTTGCCAACATTGTTCCATGGATATTGAAAAGATAACATATCTCTGGTGTCGTAAAAATGCTGATATTTAGTTTCATATTGATTGTCTTGAAACATGTTGTTATCCAAAGAATGCACGTCGAAAGGTTGAATTGATTGTCTAGCACTCAGTGTTTCTGGTAAACGAGGCAAACTTTCAACGTCGTTGTTGTACGCTGATAATCCATCTGGGAAGTAAATATCACTACGTTTCACGTTAAAGTCAGAAGGGGCTTTCTTTGGTAAAATGTTGTTTTTATTTTTCCAGTCAGGACGATTTCCTGCGTTTCGTGTTATCGGGATGAAGTATGGGTCATGGATAAGTTTTCTTTTCTTTGGCAAGACTTGTTTTTTGTTTATCAATTCAGAATTTTGAAAAAGATTCTTTTCAGAAGAATAACCACTCTCTTCCGTTTTAGGCAAAAAACTCTTCTTGTATACATCATTCAAATATTTATCTTTATGCAACAGTCGTCCGTCAATGAGGACATTGATAAGTTCTATAAATGATTTACTTCCTTTTAAAGCACTTTTGTGTTCATTTGATAAAAGGGTGCGCGTAACTGCGTTGGCCTCTTTTGTCGCTTTTCTTTTGAACGTTCTTGTAGATGTCTTTGATTTGTGCCTGTTTCTTAATATCGTTTTTAAGTTACCTTTTTTAAAAGAAATTTTGTAATTGTTTTTAGTTTTCTTTTGTTTGATATTGCTAATTTTCAAATCAGTTTTGCTACGTTTGTTAGAATGTTTATTTAACCTGGATTTTGGCAATTGCCAGACATCTTTTAGTACCATGTCTCCGGGATCCTTATTTCCAAGAATATAGTTTCGAACAAAACTGACAATTAACTTCACGGGGATGTTAAGCATTTGTTGTAATAATGAATTATCCTCTTTTTTGTTGTTTTTTTTCTTCTTCTGAGCTTTCAACTTTTTAGCAAAACTTGTAGGCTTTAAAGCAAGTTTTCCATTTCTATTATGTGAATGCGAAATCGTGTTGTGCAGGCTAACATCACCTTTTTTGACTGTCTTTTTAGTTGTTGTTTCTGTTCTTTTCACCTTATGACGACCTTCCATGGCATTTTTCAATAAGGTATAAAATTTCCGTTGATGTTTTCTACTTTCATTGAGGACATTTTCATTCGTTTCAGAGTTGATCAGGCTACCATTATTTCCATATTTACACCTTTCGTGTTCGTTACATGGTACCTCTATCTGAGATCCATTATTTTCTGAACCTCCAAAAACTTTAGCAGTACTACAATCGCCGTTACATTTTATGGCTGATACATTTTTGTAATTAATAACCTCGTTACCTCGATGATAATCTTTGGTGGCAAGACGTTCGGTTTTGTCGCGTTTTCTCCCGTCAATATCATAATTGTTTTGTACTTTGATACTATTTTCCCGGTATGATTTTTTCAGTATGCCATCTTCATTTCGAAATTTACTTTCCAGTTTGTTCGTATGAATTTTAGCTTCTACATATCTATTTGCTTTATTTTTATATTGGTCGCTAATGATAGCGTTCCCTATTCTTATTTGTTTTAAAGGATTGTATGCACTTGTCTCCAAAGATTCGTATAATTTTCCATTCAGATTCCTTGGCAATTTTTTGGGGGGTTCTTGCAATTTATTTTGACTGGCTCCTCCATTTTTATTTTTATGCCACGTTCTATCATCTACTCTGTACTTTAAATTTCTGTCATAACTATTTTCATCCGGTAAAAAATAGTTGTACGTTTTATCATAAATGTCAAAATTGTCCGGAAGGTTGTTATATTCAGAAGCAAAATTATCATAGTACCCATAAGGGAATCCTGACTTTGATACGCTTGTCTTTTTAAATTTCAATGGAAAGGTCTTGTCGTCTTCTGCGCGATGGTTGTTACTATTTTTGTTTTTTTTAAGGTTAATATCGAATAAATTTCCTTTCAAATGGTGCTTGATATTGTGTTCAAATCTTCTTTCCTTCCATTTTCTTCTATGACTGTATTTAGATTTTTTATTATGGACTTTGTCTTTTTCGTTCGTCTTATGTAAGTCCACTTGGTTACTTTTTAATCTTGCGGTTATGCCTTTTAATAGCTTATGGATCTTGTTGTTCGTTTTTCGTGTATTTATTTCATCATTAGTGAAAATCCCGAAAGTTTCTCCTGAATAATCTTTGACTTTCTTGTTATTTCCAACAAACGTTTTATCGCCATAATGGATTTCAGCATAACTATTTTTCTCATCATCAGACGTGTCTTGAACATAGGGAGTAAAATCACCAAGTACAAACTCACGTAGGAGTGTCTGCCGTTCTCTTTTGTTATGGGAGTTCTTGTACTTTTCGGAGGACGTTTTCGTCTTCTTTATAGGATTGGAATGAATTCTATACTCTCCTGGAATTTTGATTATCGATCCACTTTCTAATAAGTGATAAAAAAACATTGTGATTGATATAAAACAATATAGATGATCCCAGCTGTAGACTAAATTTTGATCTCAGCAAGAAGAACAAAATCCATCTCCACAGCTAGAAAGAGCATGTTAAAATTAGTAGAATTGCAAAGTTTGGTTGCGAAATGTTGTACAATGCGGAAAATATAGTCCTACGAAACTTATCAAGAGCTTACGTAATATTATTAAATCAAGCAGCCAATCAGAATTCTGCGTTCTTGTGCGAACGCAACAAATACAAAATACCTGGTCTTCTTTGCAGGCCCACTATTCTTCTCTTGGTGGGCCTGCACGCGGGTTAAGTTCTCCGCTTGCGCGCTGTCTGATTATTTTGAAAATGATTTTTATTTGAAGAACTTTAGTTGACTTAGCAAACTAAAGATTTTCATGTAATTTTCGCTGTTTGACATCACGTGCACTATGACATTTAGTGAAATAAAACGTACTTGTACATATAAAGTACAAAAAATTGAGGCACTTACCGTCTTGGAATTCGGCTTCTGCTAATAAGGCTAAATAGATGAAGACCCATCCGATGACATTGCATAAAACTGGAACATGCTTCATAAACGTGTGATGAGTATTCATTTAATTTCAATGGAAACCATTGTTTTTACCTTGTAAAATAAAGAAAAACGAAATACGTGATTGGCATTATACGAAATCGCGTAATATGCATGTTATGTATGTTTTTATATAATAACGTTAAGAATTCGAGTGCTTTCATTGGTTGAGAGCCATGTTCTATTGGAGGACAGACGTACGGAATTTCGTCACACAAAACCTTATCCAATAGCAATCCCTTATTTATATAGATCACGTACGCCGTCGTATTTGTAAAATTTTGACTTTCTCAAATTTTAAAATGTTTGGGTGGATAATAAGTAAGTTATTTACCTGTTTAATTAGCGGTTTTTCTTTTTATTATATAAAACAAATAGATTTTGCAGTTGTCTGTTCAGTTGCAGAACAGACACTCGCCTCGGCGGAGTCACTTTTTTGTTTTCCCCACATTATGACGTCATACTGTATCTATAACTGAAAAGACAACAGCAAAATCTTATCTATATGGTAAATATTTTCTTTGATGAAGTGCATGTGTACAGTAACAGAACTGCTATTTCTATATCAAGCTGAACTGCTTTTTATATCCCGAGTCAATTTAGTGAGAAATCAGGCACAAGTTGGTTCTTAAGCTCTGGTTAAACAAGGATGGGAGTGGAGAAGCGAGAATTTGCATGAGAGTTTTCTCAATTCTTATGACCCGGTCAAACGAGAATAAGAGTTGCATGAGAGTTGATGAGAGTTGACTGGATATTACCGCGCGCGCAACCAAAACTCTCATGCATCAACTCTCGTCAAACTTTGAAGCGAATCGACTTGAACGCGAGCGAGAGGTGCAACTCTCATCAACTTTCATCCTCGTTTGAGTAAAAAACAATTGTTCCAGATTTAGTGTTTCCTTCATCAGTGAGATCGTTGACAATATTATACCTCATATTCAAATAGTCCTATAAAAAAACAACATTTTACTACGTGACAATGTGATTTTTTACGGTATTTCACCCAAATGCATGATTTCGCAATGCAGCATGAGATATTACAATATTTGACGGTAGATCTGCCGCGTAGTATTCGGCTAATATTTCGCCGAATCCCCCTCGGTCTGGGTCTATAAATGATAAGTATATACAACGCTATTGTGCAGCCCTATTTTGATTAATGTAGCCCGCTATATATATATATATGTGTGATAATTGCGGAATTGGCCTCAAAGACGGGCTCCAAAAATATCAAAATCGTAGAGTAATTACTGGGACACCATACATGCATATACGTTCGATCCGCCGACTTACTTAGAAACGTAAATGGGAAATTTCTATGATTAGGGAGTATTCTCCCCGGGAAAATAAAAAGGTCTCAGAAATGGCCAAATTCTGGAAGTCTGTTGACAGTTCTATCTATGTATATTTCACTGTATTTTTTTTTATTTGCCCCCCTCCCCCTTTAACTGGGAAAGCGTAAATTAATTGCACCCTTCACCTCTCTCGGTGGCCTTGCACCTGCAGTTATACACCTATATCTATTACAGAATAGTTTCATGATCACATGTTTTCAGGAAACGACCACCTTTTGCTGCTGTAAATCTCAGTTCTTTATTAATTAAAGTTTGTGCCTCATATTTTGGCGATTAATAGCTTAATTTATTCCTGACCTATATGTATTCATCGTGAGAGACATTGTTCATCTGATGTACCTTATAAGTATATAAATATTAGTGCAGACATTCGATAATTTGGCAATTATGATTTCAATTGCATTCAAATTATTCTCATTCAAAATATTTTGATTAATAATGTCAAGACGAATTTTTGGTTCAGTTTTCCGGCTCGTTGGCTCATATTTTGTTAATTTAAAACTTATCAAAGCAAATTTTATCACTGCACATTTTCAGTATTATTATCACTTCGCAAATTAGTTATCACTGCCCAGTAAAATTGAGTATGTCACAACAACGACGTGAAGGCCATGATTTCCTTTATAAATTAGTGGTTGAAATAACAATATGTAGTCAGTTATATATTTAACAATTATACTTAACTATGAGCTCGATTTGTTTATGAACTGATTGTCGACGAGGTGAGTCAGTAGCATCGAATCGGTTATCAGGTCATATACAACTGTATAACTGTTTGATTTGAGATTGCGATAGCTCATATATGGTGGATGACTATATTGCTATGATTATAAATTGCTTGCTGTTCTTTGGATCAGTATATTTGTGACTCTTTGGCTCCTAAATCACTACATAGAATCTTGGTGTGAGGTTTGATTTACCTGAATTTATCCAACTTCACGTTTTTACCTGATTTTGCGACGCATGCATGTCGAGAATATTTCAATCACTAATTAAAATTTTTTCCCAAAGCTGGTTGGCGAGTTGGGGGAAGGGGGAGGGAGGACGTCGCAACTGAAATTTTACAACAATTCAATAAAACATACAACAATTTTTCCGGATATATCATAATTTTTCCGAAAATACAAAATTTTTTCCGGACATATCTTAATTTTTACAAAAATACAAAAAAAGTTTTCCACAGATATAGTTATTTTTCCCAATTCACTTTCTTATGCCCCGAGAATTACCGGAATTTACTTTATGAACTTTATGAAGTCCTAAAAATCTACTGGAAATCTACCTGAATTTACCTGAAAATCTACTGGAAATCTACCTGAAATTGCTAGTAATGAGTAATTATTAGGGGGGTGTTGTACCCCCCACACCCCCCGGTCGCTACGGTCCTGCCCCTATCTGAGGCGCTTGCATGGCTTATGTAAACAAAAACATGGCCTTTCCTCAGAGTTACCCTGCTTGTGTGACAGGTAACCCTAAGGCAATTGCTAGATAGTATACCTCAAAATAAGATTTCCGTTTTTATTCTATTTTTAAAATACGTTAGGGTCAGGTTAGGGTTTAGGTTAGAGTTAGGTTGGGGGTTAGGGTTAGGTTTAGTATTAGGGTTAATGTTTAGTTTTGCGTTAGGATAGTTTTTTTGTACGTTATAAAAACGGAAACCTTATTTTGAAGTATACTATCTAGCAATCACCGTAACCCTAATAGACCTGGGTAACGCGTTTACTAGGGTAATCCTTCTGCTATATATAGGGTCATCCCACTCCCATGAATATAAACAGGCTCAAGGGTTATTTCAAAGTTATTTCTAGCTACAGTTGTCAGTATCCCTTTCTCATTGTAAATTAATTATTTATCATTTAATCATCATCAGATGCACCATCCAGTGCTAGTTTGAGGTCAGTAAGGAAATGCGCGAACGTCCGTCAAATTAAGATTTCTGATGAATACTCGAAGTCGCGAGAGCCTGGAGAGCATCAAACAATTTCAAAACATAAATGTTGTACAAAAACGAAAAGATCTAACAGAACTCAAAAAATATCGGCAAAATTTGAAGTCATAGTTGTCTTTACAAAGGATAAAAGGATCAAGTTGAGAGGATCAACTATCACTGTCAAAATAGCCATTAATTTTTGACTATGGAGCTTTGACATACATGTACGTGCGCGTCAACCTATTCAACATTTTTTCGTCAACATATATACAAGTTTAGAATAATGCATGTTTACGAGATTAAGTGTTCAAAAATAATTTCAACAATTCTTTCATACCTCGATTAAAAAGTCTCCACATTGTGCGGCATCATCGCAACATATATCGATAATTAATTCGACTGCTTTTCCACTCTAAATCTACACTTAGTACATTATACACTTTGTATTTGTAAAATAATCGCACGTGCATAAGCTTGGTAAATAAACAGCATGGGGATTTAATCGCTTATTCAAGTGGAACATTCAACAAGCTGGTGCTACATTTACAGTCGTCGGGTTGCTTGTATCAACAAATAATTATTTGACAAAGATTGCGCTTAACTACAAGTAACGACAGTTACGGTTTGGATATATAGTAGGTAAAGAATAGATTGTAATTATCCAGAAAATATATGAACTCCACAATGGGATTCGAACTCGTGTTTCCCGATTGCCTGTTCGGTTGTTTTACCATGATGCACTAGGCTATAGGGTTTGACGCTGAAATATAGACAATGCATATTAATACTTGCCTCCAGATCTTTAATTAAAATTGCATTACTGTCCGAAAATATAATTAGTGTTTCACACAAAATGGCGGACACTTTGCGAAATATTCGGGTATGAATTTGCTTTGCTAGCATCTTCAAGCTTTTTCTTCATGGAACTTTAAACTATTCTTGCTCAAGCGTTTAGTACCGCCTAACGGCCACCTCGCGTTAATTCGGTTAAATCTTTATGACCATGCAGGTCTTGGCTATATATCAACAACATTCCATTGTATGTGTCTGATCATAAAATCTGGCTAAATAGCACAACCCAGAATATATTGTTGTATAGAGGTAATTGAATTAAAAAACAGTATAGGAATGGACAAGTTAAGATGGCAGAAATGTTGTTTCAAACGAATGACTGCATGTCGGTTCGAGCTTGCACGGGTTCGAGCTTGCAAGTAAAATATAGTAATTGACCGTTTACCTAAAGATCAATAACAGTGAATACAGCCGAATAAGGGATATATAGGGTAAGCGGGAAAACTTTAGTTTTGTACTGCGAAAGCGAATGAAGAGGGAAAATTCACTAAAGTCACTCATGTGCGATCATCCATATTCGCATGCAGACGCATTTTTTCGCGATGAATTTCACTGATTCCACTGACCACAGGCGCTCTCTTCGGCGAAATGAATTAGGTGCGTGCGAAGTAAAGATAAATTAGGCTTCGCAAGAAAAAAATCGCTTCACCATGCCGTGAGTAGAAGTCAGTTCTATACTCACTTCGAAAGTAGAAAAATGGGGAAATTCAGTAGAATCGCTCATGTGCAACCATCCGTATTTCGCAGACACAATTCCTCACGAAGAATTTCGCCGTCGTGGAATCAGACCTTAACGAGACGAATATAGACGTAAAACCACTGATCCTGTCGAGTTCCGCCACTCAATTCGTTTCGGTAACCGTGAAAAATTGAGTTCTTATTGGCGGTTAATGAAGGTAAGAAATTAAAGTTGAGACATATATCTTGTGTATTTGCATAAATGATATGTCAAATTCCAGACCGACTATTCTGGTAATTGCACCAATTTGCAACAGTTTTATAACTAACGTATGAGAAGGTTCTATAATTGTTAAAATTGGTACACCCTGTGGTTGAAAGGCGTATTGAAATGCTCAAGGGAATATAATTTATATAATTGCCTTGTTTTAGGGCATGGTGAAAAAGACGTGCAGAATACAGAGTCTATCAGTAAAAGTGTTTATAAATTTCGCTTTAAATCAATACTACAGTAGCTTGATAGAATAATAGTACAATAACAAGGAACGCGGAGCAGGGGGGGCATGATCACTCCTCCACTTTTTCCGTGGATAAAAAAATACCTGAGCTACAGTACCAGCGAGATTCCGTTAAAAACAGGGTAGATTCCCGTGCTATCCGATCCTCAACTATTTAGACATTAATATAATATTACTACATTTATCTTTGCCTGGTTGGCACATAACCTCCTAACTTTAAACGCTACAGTAAATTTCTGCTATTGCCAAATAAAGCATAAATATATATGCTGAAGTACTATTTCAATCAATGCGGATTTGAGCTTCAATTGTGTTTTTGTCTTTTATATTCTTGCCCTCCCGCGTCTTTGCGAAAGGCACAAGCCTTGTGAGATCTTTAAATTGCCACACGGATCTTGCGAGCATGCTTTTGAACTCATTGCCTTGTTCGGAAACAGTATCCTTAGTGAAAGGGTGTTCGTACAAAAAGTACCTTACTTATATATGAAAACAACATCTAAAGAGTTTGAATTTTTGCACAAAAGTTGCGCAACTGCCGTTGCTATGCCAACAATGACGTTCAAGATGGCGGATATTTTGGCTTTAAAGTAATTTAACTCGCAAACGACATCGGTGACCCCCAAATTTTATTTAAAAAAATGATTTCTCAGTAGTATAATGAATTATTTTGACAATTAAAAACTAAAATTCTGTGGAGCCAAAAAAAATTATTATGAATAATCACCTTTGGCTTTACGTAATTTAAAAAAATTCGGCTTTACACCATTTTTTTTAAAATTGTTAACGTAACTCAATATACTAGAAATCATTTTAAAAATAAAATTTGGGGGTCACCGATGTCGTTTACGAGTTATATTACTTTAAAAATAACCGCCATCTTAAAACGTCATTGTTGCCATAGCAATGGCAGTTGCGTAATTTTTGTGCAAAAATTCAAACTCTTTATAGATGTTGTTTTTATATAAGTATAAAAGGCTACCTCCTCTGCAGGCCATACAGCCCGTAATGAGTATGCCTGTTCGCAGGTTGAAATTTGAAATTTGAGACGAACGCTTTCCGTTCAATTCCCACCAATTTTATATTTTTGAAAGGCCTGCGGAGGAGGTAGCTAGTATATAAGGTATTTTTTGTTTGTCAACAAGTATAATAATTGTCCAAAAATACGCATCTAAATCGTGAATTTTCCATTTTTTAAAAACTGTATTGAGCCACCTTAAAAGAGACAAGTCCAATATATTTTAATTGTCGCCAGTTATTAACATTATTAACCTCTCTCAGACCTGAATATCAGAATTATCCTGTAAAATTTGTCGATACATTTGGTCCATACATTTGGACTATATAATTAAATAATAGCTTGCACTCGATCGTGTTTCAGGAATCATAGCTTTATAGAAGTTAGATAATTTTTAGCAATAGAAAATAGTCTGACTGGCTCTCCTTCCAGTAATTCCAGGCCCCCAAAGTTCCGCGGGCTACGGGGACCTGCGTCCGATTCCGTTATCGCCCCAGTACGGCCTTTGTATGCACTGCACGTGTCCTGCAGGTTAGTTGCGTTTGATTGAATAGCTATTGTCGAATACATGCATGTAAATAAATTTGCTTGTGTAGGAAATGTATTGGACTAGACGTTTGTTTCAAAAATAGCGTATAACTAATTTGCTCTAAGAATTGAAACAATATATCCTTTTATTTGTAATTTATATGTAGCTAGAGCAAATTAAAGTCCTCCTTACTACCCCGCAGTGCAGCATTTAAAACTGCAGTCTATATGATACCAAGTAAATATAATTGTCGCAAAATCAAAAATAATTTTTTTTTCCACAAAAAATTATTTAAGTTGAGAAATAATGCTATCTTTGGGAACATATGATTAAAAATAAAGACATGATAGTTTTAAAACGTGTTCGTCGCTCTTCTTTTGTGGTCAAGCGAACGCTCCATTGAACCGAAAATTACTAATAAATAAACCTGTTGTCTGAAATAGTAATTTTCGTTTGGCAAAAGAAAGCCACGATATGCAATTCTATGCTGCTATTATGGCTCAAGTTAAAACTACTATCGCTTTGTCAAGGTTTTATACTTATTTATTAACCAGCAATATTTATCTTACATTTTCCCCGAGCCTGGTTAAAGACATAAGGAATCACGGCGGTTCCTTTGAATGAAAAGTGCTATTGTCTTACATTACCTCATCGCTTAGAAATGTTGCAATGTGACATTTTTATGGCAGAATATAATGTTCGGTGTCTTGAACGCCACTGTGAATATAAAGCATAAAGAAAATGGAAGTTTCACAGCTCCTACTTGGACTATTATTATTAGTTCAAAGCTCAAGTAAGTTGTCTTTTCTTATTTCATTGCCTGATGCGCCTGCGAATTATTTGATCAAATCTATCCAAAAAAGCTCCAAGGAACTGCGAGTGATTAGTCAAAACTGTTATGATTACCATGATACCAAGTAAGATAGCCTAATTTCAAACGTTGAACTGTGAAGGTTCATGTGTTTTGATAATCGGTCACAACAATCGTGGAGTTTTTATATTGTATAGGATACTGAAATTGCATGCATGCACTGCAAAAAGATTGGTTCAAAATGCACCCACATGCAGTGATTTAAAAAATTAAGTAAAAGAACTCAAATTTATGAGCAAATTTACTCATTTGAATTAGTAAATTTAAAACTTTACTAAAAAATCGAGTAATATTGCTAAAAAGTTTGTGTATTTTGAGTCACTGCATGCATGCATGTGGCCTGGTTACTCAAATGTTTTGGTCGAAATATACTCTGGGAGTTTTTGCAGTGTGTTAATTGATTCCTTATTAATAAACTAATTCCTTATTAATAAACTAACGTACATGGAAAACGTATATATATATATAAGTTTATATTTTCCCAGCAAACAATTTCGGGAGATATAAAAGAGGGAGAACAAGCACACTCCGAAAATTAACATCTTGTATATTCAAGATATAAGCGATTAAAAATAAAATAAAGACACAAAATTTAATGTGATCTTTTGACTCTGCTTTATACTGACTCTATTTCAAAGTGCTTTTTTAATAGAGTCCGGCGAAATATTACCTCATACATTTTGCGTCTATATAGCTTGTTTTTAATAGCTCATTTATGTTGAGTTTATTAAAATTACAGTAATACGAGACTTCCGATAGTTAAGCTAAAACTTGCATGAACTATGATTATAAATTGCAGAAGAACTAGAAGACCTATATTGCCAAAATCCATGAGAGGCCAGACAACTTTCCTAGTGCCCTAATATATATATATATATATATATATATATATATATATATATATATATATATATATATATATATATATATATATATATATATATATATATATATATATATATATATATATATATATATATATATATATATATATATACAACTTGCATGAGAGGGGTCATTGGAAAATGCCTTTATCAAAATGCAACAGCACATGGTCTTTTGCTTAAATCTACATGTACCTTTGTGTCTTGACAAACAACGACCATGAATATTTGGCACGGGATCTTTCATTGTTGACACATACTGTACCTAACAACATGACTTCAGCGAGATTTTCGATTAAATTACCCCTATAGCGTAGGGTATATTTGTTTATTGCCTATACAAAGGCGAAATTTAATTGTTAACTTCCAAAAGAGTCATTTTATCAGTTTATAATATAACAGTGACTTCACACGGTGTTAGACGTACTAATAACCCAGTGGCTATAACGCTCACCGTGCGGGCTTGTAAACGCTTCATCATTTCAGGCTGTGGAAAATATTGTTTTGGCAAGTTCTTTAATTAAAAATGTCAAGATTGTTAAAATTTTATGCCATATTGAAAGTCCAGCATCAGCTCCACCTTTGAATTTACTAGCCTATATGAGTAAATTGTTAAACACGTCCGAAATTATGAATACAATAAATTCGTGCAATAACTTATTGGGATAGATGAACCTAACCCTAATTTAACCCCAACTCTAACCCCTAACCCTAATATAATCTTAATCTAACCCTAGTCTAATCTTAATCTGACACTAATCTAAACTTGATGACCTTTTTTATGATTTTCAAATCCAGTTGAAGGATTTTCGTAGATGGAAATTTTGAGTGCGGAAGATTACATACAATTCTATACCTAAAATCAGGAGCAGCTGCGAACTATATATCACTATATATAGTAACTCCAGATGAAGGGCCTTCGCTCGAAACGTCGAAATTCTCCTTGTATATTTTCAGATATTTGCATCCCTACCAACGAAAGCTTGTTAAACTATATATAGGCCCTCGAACCTGCGGTCCTGTTCGATTCCTTATGCCAGAGGGCCAAGAGGGATGCCAAAAAAACTTATTTTTAAATTATTCCCTATTGTCGTTTCCTCGCATGGCATTGGCTAACGTGAACCTATACCATTATCTTTCATTGCTTCATATATATCATCATATTTCCTAATAACAAAATTTCATCTTTAAATATAGGCTCGGACGATAGCGATGGTAAAGGCTCTAATTTAGATATAGTAATGGAACTTCAACAAGCAGAAATATCGGGCATGGGGTCTGGCGATTCTATTGAAAAAGTACCTGAATTTAAAGATCGCCAAAGTGAAATAAGATGGAAATTGAACAAAGTCAGAAAACAATTGAACTCTGCCAAGACATACTCAAAACTCGCTAGAAGAATGAAAGAGTCGTTAAAACTAGGAATGGACAAAAACCAAGGAGAAATTGAGAAAATCATTAGGAAAGCAGAAACGTCTTTGGTTCACACTGGTGAACAAATGGGGCTAGATTATATGCATTTCAAGAGAGAAGCTGAGTAGGAAATGAGACTTAGTATATATATATAGTGTTCCAATTAAAATTCTTTACAAATAATTTCCGTAACAATTTCATTAACTGATTCATTTGCAGAAACATTTCCCTCATACTAATCTAAACTGATAAGTTATATTCGTTAAAACATAAAAGATCAGTAACTCCGAATAAATTTTGTTTTGATTTATTGAATCTACGTTTCGACTATATAGTTAAGTTTATTTTGAACTGGCGAACCACGAACTCGAATTGTTTCCTGTCATGCACAGACAAGACGCCAGACGAATATAAAAGCTCCCTGGTTTATGAATTTTCATGCCCGGGCTGCCGAAGCGCTTATATTGGCAAAACGGACCGCTGTCTCTACACGCGTTTAAATGAACATACTACGCGCGAAAACTCAGAGATCAACGTCCACATCAACTCCTGTGAATATTTTCAATACATTAAAACTCTTATGGAACTCTCACCTGACGCATCTAACCCTATAAACACTAATATTACTCAATTCGTTTTCGACAACTGTAAAATAATTGACAAGTCTGATCACTGGTCTCTGTTATTGTATAAACGGAGTCTCTTGCTATACGGAGGCGAAACCGGAAGTAAACCATGGCGCTAAAGCATCTAAAGAATTGATCATATTTCACTGACATTAAGCTCCGCCTTTCTTCTCTTTATATATAGCTGTATTTGTAATCTTACACTAATCCTGAAGATGACTACAATCTAGTCGAAACGTAGATTCAGGGACGCCGGAACTGGGGGGGCAGGGGGGGGCGGCTGCCCCCCTTGCCTTTTGCTAGGGGGGGCAGGGGGGGCAGAAGTGCCCTTTTAGTTGTAAAATAATACGTGATAAATCACATTTCCAACGATGCTTTTTGTAGGAAAATCACGAGATTCAGGTAATTTATAGTTTATATTTATAAAAATTTTGGGAAATTTTTGGAATTTAGAAAAATATTTTGAAGAAATGGCGAAAATTTAAGATATCCGGAAAAATTTTTGGCTTCACGGAAAATTTTTGTGTGTCCGGAAAAAATTTTTGACCCCTAAAATGGTACACTGACCGAAATTTTTTTGGCGACGGGGGGGGGAGGAAGATCGCCAAAAAATTTTGCAGTGAAAAAAAATTTTTCAGTAAAGGTGCCCTTGGTGTGCGTCCGCCCCCCTTTGCCCTATTATCGTTCCGGCGTCCCTGCGTAGATTCAATAAATCAAAACAAAATGTTATTCGGAGTTACTGTTCTTTTGTATTTTATAAACATACTGAGTGGTTCCCGTAATTATATTCGTTAAAATTTTATCAAATTAATCAATGCATTTATCAATATTAAGACAACGCCGACGTTTCAAAACTGCATGGGCACTTCATTTGGTGAACAAATGTGGTTTTAAAATAACTATTAGAGCAATCACGTGATATAACAATCAGATGAATGTGATGAAAACCATGAGTTAACAGTAGAACATAAGACGAGTATCGTCTTTACTTGATTAAATTGACAAAATATTTGGCTTTTGTATTCAATGTCATAGATTTATATAATGTGAAATAAATAGTCATGAAGTATACCTAACCACGGACCACTCCCTTTATACCTGCTATAATAATATTGTATTTAACGGCGAATTATGCCATGTGTAGCTTTGGCAATTGATTCCAATCCAGTCCATGCTAATATAATAACGTAGATTTCAATGAAGTGCATCTATGTTCGAAAAAGTTATGGTTCTTTTTTTTCTGTCTTTCAAAATGGTTAATACCTGAAGAAAACGATTGGCAAAATAATATAATAAAGTTGCAAAACTTGTAAATAGCAGGTAAGTTTTATTTATTAAAGCAAGGTGGCTATTGTACATTGTCGTGCTTAGACTGTAGGCGTCTTGTGTTGTGTTAATAGACGCAGGATAATTTTGTCTATTGGTTTCCTACAAAAGAATTGTTTTTACAATATGTTCTAAGAACAGTTGCCATATGTAACTAAATACATTTTACACTAAATGATCATTGGGAGAAGAACTTCAGCAGAGTGCAGTGTTATTTTTGTCGAATCATATACGCGTGTAGCTAGTAAAGTTGTCAGTAGATTATGTCTATATTGTGAAAGTTGAGTTTCCAACCAGTGAATTTAAAGAAATAAATCAAATATTAAATACTTGAAAATTCTTGACTAGCCCTATATAATGTCAACTGATTAGTTACTATGAATTTTCCTGTGCCAGTTTCTGGGCGTGAAAGGGCGTGGTATAATTTTCTTTTTCGTGCTTCCATTTTAGGAAAAATTCTAAATTATAATGAAATTGCTCCTTGCTTGTCAGTTTGAAGATATAGTTATTTTCCTCGGTAAGTTATAATAACTGGACGCCCATTCCTCAGGATCTATTGCCCTGTTTACAATACAATTCGTCTTACCGAGTGTCTTGCCTAACGAAATGATCTTTCCATACGTTCATATGGAGTTTTTCATCCTGCTTGCCGACACTTACCGAGATAAAATTACAAATAAAAATATAAGAATGTAGTTCTCCAATCAACGCTTGCAAAACTTGTACATTTCAGTCATCGAACACAACTATTTAACTATTTTGGTTTTTCTTAATTTATTTAATACTTGATTGCAAAACAAATAGAAAACTAACTAAAAATGTTAATAAATTAAATAGCAAAAACCAATATTAGGTTTTATGACTTCCCATTGACGTAGTCAAGTAGGCCGGGGGGTGATGGAGGAGGCGAGAAAATCTGAAGTCAGCAGGGTGCCACCTTCAGCATTTTAGGGGCTATCTTATTATGTTGGGTGATTTTAATTTAACACATAACAACTCTACTTAATTACAAACTAACCCAGAACATTTAAAGCATAGCAGAATATCAAATTTACATTTTAAGAAATAAAATACAACGCACATGCTTTGTACCAGTTTGAATTTTTCCAAGGAGGACACAATTTTTCAGAGGGGTGGAGGGCGGATCCCGGGAGCCCCCCTCTGGCTACGTCACTGATGACTTCATCCCAGTAAGCTGGCTGGTGTTTTCATATTGAAAATGTTTCATCTTGACCCTAAATAATATTATGGAAATCACTAGAATGACAAATTGGTCCCTCAAATTTTGCACACGCGACTTTGATTTCATACTGTACCACGTGATGAACTTTTTGGGCACCTGCGATTTTTGGCACGTTATTATTTAATATATAAACCATGAGCAGCCGATCTGTAACTGATACACAAGGTGTTAATTTGGTCAATTCGATCCTTTTCATTCATTTGACTTATCGCTATACTTTGCTGACTCGATAGCTCAATTGGTGGAGCAGCGTCTAGATACTAAATATTCTAGATACTGAATATACGAGTTCGAATCCGGCTGGAAACAACGAATTTTTCGTTGTTTTCTGCAGGTCAGAATAACATGAAACTTTTTTATTTCGTCATGTGACAAAAACGATTAAACGCCATTCAAATTTTTTTAATAACATTCAAATACAATTTTTATTCTTCTTATTTGTTTTCAGTGTTAAGTTGTTTCAAGCAAATTACGTCGGGAGTAAACGTTTCTCGCCGAAAAGATTTGGATAACAGCGCGAGTGGACCAGGAAGGGAATATTTTAATATGTTGAAGCAACAACAAGAGAGCGAAAATGTTTCTAAAGGTGAAATCGCTACGGTGTTTAGAAGAGAAGCTCGAAGCATAACGTACAAGAACCAACTTCCTCATTATCTTCATAAACACCTAAAATTGCAGCAGCTGCATTGGATACACGGTAAAGAAAAAGAGTCGTTCAAACATAACTTGAATAATCAGCGCCATAAAAGACATAACAAAAATCGAAAAAAATTCATTTTATATTCCAATAGAAATTCTTACCATACTCAAGGTCAACGACGTTATGTAAAGAACTCTCGAAGAAATGTCTTTTCTAAAAGCACTACAAATAATAAAAATAGTGAGTCCGAAAACATTGATAAAAGAAGACTGCGAAATAAATTTCAGCACCAAGCATTGGTAAAAAGAAAACGGAAAGAACTCAGAGAAAATAATATTTTTCACAACAAGGCAAACCACTCCAAATTGTTTGGTTCATACATGGAGTATAAATATAGAAATAAAGATCATCAAAAGTTGTCAAATGTACAAGCATCATTTATTCCTCACACAATACAAAGATTCCTGCATCATTCAAAACATAGAAGAAGGCAAAATGATAGTAAGGTTCAAAATATATTGCCTATATAGACAGTATCGATTGTTCTATTCAAGAAGTACTTCTGGCAACTTTACTAATACATCATTGTTGTATACAGCTAATTCAATTTAAAAGATTGTCCTTCCAAAAACTGGAATCATAAACTCTGAGCGCGCAAAGGATGATGGGTTATTGCTTATTGAACTCATAAACTTTGAAATTTGACTTTGCAAGAATACCTAAGACATATAGAAAACTCACGGCAGAAAACATACTTGCTGCATAGGCAATTTTTCGAGTTTAAGGGCCTAAGAGGTGAAAACCCATCATCCCTTTCGCGCTCAGAGTTTAAGGTTTAAGGTTTTGGAAAGACAACCTTAATTGAATCAGCTGTATACAATGGGGGAATGAGCATTGTGTTAGTTATATTCAAATTTCGTATTCAACTAATAAAGCATTCACAAAATTAATGCAGGTTTTTATGATTTATCGTTACCCTGGAGTTGAGAAGAAATATAGCTGACTCACGGTTGCCGGCACTCAAAATATGTATTTGAAAAGTCATTTTAAAGACTTTAGATGACTAAGCTTTATACAGGCAAAGTTTGTTAACTAAATTTTGCGTTGTTTTTGGCTCACAGTATTTTACTATTTTCTTCCTGAAACCATCGCAACAACTCCTTCACCAATGATCACGTTGGTAAAACCATATTCATCCTGACATACGACTGGAACAAAATTAGTTTATTTCCAGGACTGGATTAAATTTAATTCATTTTTACTGTAAATAGTGATTTACGAGTATGAGATGCCACTTTTTCATTTCAACCTGGTTGCGAGATTGCAAGTCTTCACAGTCAGTCTCCATGCAGTACTCGGAATTTCAATGCAGTCCTTATATTCGGATTTCAAGTACTTTATCAAATATTGTATATAGCATCACTTCCGGTGAAATGGTGGACTGTGATTGGTTGAGAAGCACTTTCAGCGGCCCATTATTTTCGCGCGCGTAACATTACCGCCAGTCCATTACGTAAAAACAAACGCATGCATTCTAAAACAAAACAGAAAAGCTAATTGAAAATTTGAAAATTATAATTTAATTTGTTATTAATAAGATGTCTGCGAATGGTTTTTAGTGGAAAAGAAGGAATGCATTGGTATTTTTTGTTTTCTTCGACTAAATGACTGTGTACCACGCTACAAGTATGCATTTCAAATCATGCATTTCTTGTTTGTTTCAAGTATAATGCCTGTAAATGCCATATAATAAACTTTTTATTAACCTCGCTTTCTCGGTATGTAGCCTACATGCAGAAAAATATCGGACCTCGGTCTTTTTGTACAAACCTCGATCGCCCTATGTGCTCGTCTGTACAAAAAAGACCTCGGTCCAATATTTCTCTGCACAAACCTCACGTTAATAAGAATTAAGTTAGTAATTCACATGTGACAACATAAGAAGCCACGATTGCAACTTTAAATCACCCCTGATGAAGACACTAGACTGGAGTGTCGAAACGCTGGGTCTTGATTACAATTCAACTGGGCTTTGTAACAATTTATTTAAACCAGAGTAGCGAGCGAAACATGAATATCAATATGTTTTATTCAAACCATTAATAATTCATGAGGCAAACGCAAAGAAAAATCATAAGCGTGTCGTATCTTTATATGTGATAGAGATTTCCCTTGATTTGTAAATCAAACGCATGCATTCTAAAACAAAATTTGATGGTTTTTTTCAAAGTATACGTTGTGTAAGTCGTATGTTTTGAAAATTACTTTGCCAATGAACTTACTAGATCGATCGTTTTTGAAGCAATTTAAAACATTTACAGTGCGTGTTTTATCAGACCTAAAGATACTCGGGTTCGCCTCGTATCTTCATATCTGATAAAACACTGCTGCTCATGTTTTAAATAGTACATGAAAGATGCTTCTCAAACTCATTAATAATTCCCATGAATTCTAACTCGATTATTGCCTTGAATTTCACTTTAAATATAAGTTTTTTCGAGAAGTAATCTAACAAACTCGAAAGCTGCCTATTACTGGCGTATAAAAGACTTCAAATTATGTGACTAACTCTGCTAGCGCCTTGATTTTCAATACTCTTGGGATTTTATACGCCGGTAATAAACATTTTCTCATAATTTAACTTTGTACTTAATAAATTGTACATTTCATTTTGTTGTAGAGCACGATCGTAGATTTCACATCATAAAGCATAAAAACATTGGATCTCACAAAAGGAACCATAAAGTTAAAAATAACATATTGGAGAAAAAGGAACGTCATCAACAAAACAATAATCACCGGCATTTGAAAGTTGGACGATGTAACCATAAACACTCCTTGGAAAAAGCTTACAGAAGCATTTTTAGCAAGAACACACCACAGCATTATTCCAGATTTGCCAACCATAAAAGAAGGTATAAATTTCATGAGCAACAACCAGATAGACAAATAGCAGAGAAAAGACGGCGAACTAACAAGAAAACAAGAAAAATAAAACACTTAGACACCCCATGTCATCATAATTGCTTGGGCTTACATTTAAGAATGAAAACAGGCCCACCGAAACAAAAGCGGAGAACCAAATATACCGGAACATCAAATGAAAGAATTGAAAAAATAAAATCTCATCCGAAGAACTTTTTTAGTGACCAAGATGATCGCACCGATTCCTTTTATTGGCACACAAAACGTAAAGGAAGATCCAGACACAAATTACTGGAATATGTTTCTCTCGCAAACAAAAAGAGAATAAACAGGATAAAAAGTAAGAATTTAAGGAAAAGAAAGAAATGCCATTCCTCAACCTACCTATGTAACAATTTTCTCATTAAACATGTAGGTATTGATAGAAAGAATGAATTTCCAAACGTCAGTGGTGAACACCGTCATAAATATGGTAAAGGAAAGGATATTAATGAAGATTACCGAATGGGTATGAGTTTTACAGTGCGTCAAACGAGAAAATACAGGCCACTTAAGTATTTGGTACACAAAATTCGAGATGAGCACCAAAACGAATATAAAAAGCATAGTGAGAATGGAAGTGGAGCAAATACAAATTCGTTCAAAAACGACAGCACACGCGGAGTCCTTTGTGAAGATAGCAAGACAAAGATCAGAGAAATGATCATTAAAATGAATAAAGCTGTAAAAAGGTCTATGATTCTTGCCAAAATTATCGGGCAAAAATTCGGTATTGACCACAAAACAATTGAATCAATTTTGATGAAAGAAGAAGAGAAAATATCAAGTAACATTTTACACCTCTCAAAATGATCCAGTATATATCTAACTGGGAGTGGAGCAAAAAAGGGAGTGGCGCAAATAGGTAGTGGGAAAAAACATGGAGTTCTAAAAGTGGAGAGTCAGTGGGGAAACTGAGGGAAGAAGGGGGAAACGGGAAATGGTGAACTGTAGTAGGGGGGAAGCGAAAACCAACCAATGGGGATGTGAAAATTTGGAAAACAGGGAACATGAGAGGAAGAAACTGGGGATAGTATAAATCATTCAGAAATCAAAGAATAATCAAGAAATAAGAGATAATTTAATTTATAGTTATGATTTTAATCTAATGTCAGATTATCAATAATAGTAATTATTTATATATTATTTTAAAATTGCAATGTACTTAATTTTACAATTTATTAATTTTGATATATAGACATTTTTATATGATGGAGAGAAGGTTTGGCCAGAGAGGACAACCAGATACTAATATACACTATTATACTGGTTCTGAATACCAATATACCAAAATATCTGGCTTTTGTCTTGAAGAAATATGGGATACTTTTTACCCATACTGCTGTATTTTGACTTATTTTGAAAATAAAATAACAGGTAGCCTAATTCGTATTGTCTTGACTAAAATTTATTTAAGAATTGCCATCTTCCTTATCATTTAGTTCTCCTTTCCCCCAGTTACCTTTTTACACATTCCACTGTGCACTTATAGGCCTGTTTCGAACGTCGTGCTTCTCATGTGCCGAACGCATTAGAAACAATAGATAATAGGGCCATTTATACGGGACAAAATAAGTCGCGACTTACATAAGACGCGTCTTATATAAGCGGAGTTATCGCATAAATGGTTCTCTACGGCTTTATTCTTCTTTACTCGCTATAGCTGTAATGTTGTTTCGGTTGTTTTTGTTTTAATATGCAAGGCTAATAATTTTACGTTGTTTCAAGTTTCGGGCATGTGTAGTTAGAATTTTTGTCTAAAATTTCTTATTTAAGACGCGACTTAAATAAGAACAGCTAAAAGTCCTGTTCTTATGTAAGACGCGTCTTATCCAAGACGCGTCTTACATAAGAATTTTGTCTTATGTAAGTCATGTCTTATTTTGTCCCGTATAAATGGCCCTAATGAGACATTTGAACTCATTATCTATTGTTTTTAATGCGTTCGGCACATGAGAATCGCGACGTTTGAAACAGGCCTTAGTTCCATATCTCCCAACATAACTAGCGGTTATAGATTATTGAGAGATATATGTGTATTCTTAATCTCTGTGCCGTATTTCCCTGAGTTTAACTACTACCCTATCCTAGAGGGTACTGATAATCTCTCACACACATATTTATTTAAAGAATCTTAACTATAATAATATCAAAATTGTACTTTTAAGAGACAAATCGTACCCAGCATAATGGACATCCACAATGGCTGATATGTTAAGTGGATATGCAAATTAATTAATTAATTAATAAAGTTCAACCAGGTATCATAAATTACCTTCTTCTCTATCCACTATACCTTTTATTAACTACAAGCTTGAAACTTAAGAGGGCAAATAATTTTGTTAAAAATAATTTTGAAACAAATTATGGCAATATTACATTTATTAAATGACGTTTCGTGCATCATTTTAATATTTTTAAGAACTTATTTTTTATACGGGGAAATATTGTGCTGCGTATATGATTTACACTGAAAAGAAAACGTCTGCCATTAGGTAATTCTTGCGAGTGGCGAACCATGCACCATTTGGTCAGCGGTGGCCTAATAAGAAATACTTCATGTTGAAACAATGTTTGAGAACTATAGATATTTTGTTAGAAAGGGCAAGGGATTACGGAATGCATGTATTTCTAGTGAAACAAAATACTTTACTAAGCAAGGGAGGTCTTATAAAAGTGGATATAAAGCAAAAATTTGTATAAGTTCTCTTAAACGAAAGAACTCTTGAAATTGCGTGAAAATATTAGTTATACTTAGAATTCGGAGATATTTAGACATGTGCGATATTAAAGGTGTGATAAGAAAACTTACGGCTCAGTTTTTTTCTAGATAACTTATTCAAATATCATGTTAAGTTTGAAGATTGCTGAATAAAATATTCTAATCATTTGAAACTTTGCTAAACATTACAGACGATCAGTGCACGATAACATTAATAGTTGTGAAAATATACATGAGTTATCACAAGAAGTCAGTGTCTCAATTGACTGTCACAACAAATCGAAACAAGAGTCTTCAATAATTAGTTTGTTGTTATGTTACTATAGGATTTTAAGAGTTTTTTCGTTAAAGGAAAGAAAGATTTTCGCTTTACGCTACCTGTTTTTTTCTTTGGCTCAGTAATCAAACAACAGGTCGTTGGATAATGTTTTGCTTGTTCGATCAGCAAATCATAAACTATGTTTACCAAGTGGAGTAGTTTTTGTTATTCTATATTAGCCAATCAAATCCCGCTCATTCATCACGTGAACATAACATCCGGTATTACCTAATCTCTGCTAAATGTGGTTATTTTGAGATGTATCGCTTAAATTTTAAATTTGGGGAAAATCGAAAATTTTAACAAATTTTTAACCTTTTTTCATCCAAAGAAATGTAAACGGACTGTGAAATATCAAGAATGGATATGGTATGTTATTTCTATTATTAAATTTGTTAAAAAGGCTACTACGGAACTTAGTCATACAATTGACTCCCGTATGTCAACCGTTTACCTGTGATTTAATTTATATGTCGATTTTATTCTTAAATTGGAAATAACGCAAAGCAATGTATACTTAAAGTTAAATCACACCATATTGTATATACATAGCAGTATCGCTACCGCATATTGTTTTTTTTTATCTTCGTTATTAACAATACAGTCAGCTTATGTAAAGGCATATAATCGAAGCGGGAATTTTAGTGTTCACGGTCAAGTCATCACGGTACGCTCGTGAATTTCGTTTACAAATATATATGGATATTGAAAATTTACTATATGACTAACACCAGTCTATTGTGTGAAATGTACCCATGTTTCGATTGTAATTGTTCTGTAGACTGTAGACTGTAGACTGTAGACTGTAGTAATATTCTTATTCATGATTAATTATTCTGCATCAGAAGAATATTGCATAAGATTTCAGTGATTATATGCAATAAAGTGGGTCAAGACAGAAAGAGGGATTTGAAGTACGTCGAAATTATACGAGGGTTGCATTTATTGTCGATGCAATGGAAGTGTTGATAAAATATTGCATGAATTCATTTCCTCAAGTTGATCAATTCATACGAATTTAAATTTCTTTTTACTTTCTGTGCGTTTCCTATTGGCCAATCGGTTCAGAAACGAAATCTAATTGGTTCACCTAAAAGTAACAGGAAGTTGATCAATTTTCTATGAAATGAATTGATCAACTTGAGGAAAGGAATTGGTGCAATATTTTATCAACACTTCTATTGCATCGACAGTAATATTATTAATTTTAATAATTTAATAATATACATATGAGGGGTGAGGCCAGCTTGAGGGACGATATCATAAATGTCACGAGTCAATGAACGAGGGACATTTATGATATCGTCCTGAAAGCACCAAAACTGACATCGCCTCCTCCCGATTATGATAACCTGTTTATTATATACTTGTGCTCTATCAGGGTCAGAATTTATTATAGAATACCAATCATTGCCCCAATGCAACAATTATTAAAATAGCGGGACAAAAAGCGATATTAGAGAGTTTAAGCTTCACGTTTCCGGGAACGGCAAACGGCAGGTTTGAATTTTCTTGGCAAAATTTTTGTTGAACGTTTTCGTTTCATATTTTCTTTCTTGTGTCGAAAGAATAATTATATATTTCAGTTTTAAAACAGCAAGCTAATTTACTATTTATTGCCTGATATCGTAAAATTTTTCTTTGCTTGGCGTTTGCCGTTTGACGTATAACGCGAAGCTTTTAAAAACTCTCTATTAGTGACAAAAACCGATATCAGTGACAAAAAGCAATATCAGTGACACAAAAATTATATCAGTGATAAAAAGCGATATCAGTAGCATATCGTTTTTACGTCACCCCGTTATTGCTCTGATAAAGGTGCAAAGTATGTGATAAATATAAATATATACAGCTAATTCCAAAAAGGTTGTCCTTCAAAAATTTTAAACCTTAAAAATTGAGCGTGCAAGGTATAATGTGTAACTTCCTATTTTAAGCCTTAAACTCGGGCAATTTGCTTTGAAACAATACTATAGGGTTTACAGCTATTTCAATTAAGGTTGTCCCCCGAGTAAAGTGGAAAAATCGAATACGAGCGCGAAAGGCTGCTGGGATTCGCTAATAAATGAATGAATTTATTAGCGATCCCCAGCAGCCTTTCGCGCTCGTATTCGACTATTCCGCTTTGCTCGGGGGAAAACCTTAATTGAAATAGCTGTATATAATGAACACTGTCGTCTGTCGATGTATAGGGCGATTCATTAAACCAATATCTAATCTCAAACTCCAAATAAGCAATGACCATCATACCTTGCGCGCTCAATGTTTAAGGTTTAAGATTTTTGAAGGACAACCTTTTTTGAAATGGCGTTTAATTGGGTGTTAAACAATACATGCAATTTGAGAGAAAATTTGAATGTAAACCAATGGAAAAAACACTTAATTGAATAATTGAATAATTTGACAACATTGATTAGGGAAAAAATATTTAACTTCCTTCAATTTCGGAAATTTTACTGGACCAAGCATTGTTCTACCTTTTCTGGGTTCTCAAATTTGGCATATACAACTAAAGACGAAATTTCAACAACGAAAAGTTTGGCAAAGAAAACGTCAGCCTGTATATAGAGATCGTCGACGGATTGGTAATCATTACAGGAAACGCAAATTTAACATGCAGTCAACTTCTCAGGTGTCACTTGGTGTTTTTTTTTGGATTTCCTCACCATGTGTAATTCTATTTTTTATTTATTTGTGTATGTGTGTATTTGCTTGTAATTAAAGTTATAATATGGTAAATTATTAAATTCATATTCAAACATTTCTACCTCAGCAATGGAAAATACAAACCTTAAGCCTGGCGCACACGATGCGATTTTAGTCGGCCGATAAAAATCGTTTGACTAAAACTAACAAAATCGTTGTGTGTGCGGTGTCATTTTTAACCGATTTTTGTTGCTCGATTTTAATCGGACAACATCAAAACGTTTTGATATTATACAATTTTTATCGGTGGAATTTTAAGTATAACCAATCAGATTTCATGCTGTGATCACGTGCTTGTATTTATTTGGCAACATGGCGGCTACAGTTCAGGGAGCATATTGTTTTCGTAATCGTGTGCGGAGTATACTGATGTATATCGGTATGTCAAACGATTTTTATCGGCCGACTAAAATCGCATCGTGTGCGCCAGGCTTTATTGGAAGCCCAATGATGACCTATATTAGCCTAAACATCATCAAATCATCATCAAGTATCCTTAAACAGCTACTACCTACATTCATAAACAAGCGTATTTCACTTCTCTCGTCAGACGAATAAACATTTCAGGAAACTGCACTTATTAAGGAACAATAACTTCAATCACAAACTGAGCTACACGAAGGAAGCACCATAACAAACACGCGGAAATATAGGCAATATCATCAGGGGCGGCGCTAACCCCCTTCGAGTGTGTGGGGGGGGGGGTTGTGAGTGATCTTTTGCCGACTGTTGTTTGGTAATTTTGCCGAGTCATTAGCCTATAGTGAGGGTCCTGAAGGGGGGGGGGGGGTCCCAACCCCATTTTCCACCTGAAATTTTGGCAAAATCCCAGTCCCAGTTGGATTTTTATTAGAAATCCCAGTCCGAGTTATTGAAATCCCAGTCAATAAAAAAACCCTTTATTTATCGGTAGAATAAACAGTTTTAAGACCTTTTAAGCCACCGTGTGTGCAAGTGGCGGACATTTTATGAAATATTGGGGGGGGGGGGCTCGTGCCGAAGGCACGGAAAATTTTTAAATTTGAATCCCGGAAATGGCATTTGCATCATTCTGAGACACGCATAATCAGAAAATCCAAAATTCCTGTCGGCATCCATTTTGCAGCCCTCGAAAAGTCAAAATCTCGGCATTTCTTAAAATCTGTTCCACGTCTTGGAGCACTATTAATCACGCATTTACGAATCATTGAAATCGGAATATAACTAGAACGTTACCTCCAGCCGGAAAATTCGAAAGTTGGAGTCAAATTTTAACTCCAGACGCGCGAAATTTGATCTTCAAACATCTAACGTATATACACAATATACAATACCCGTCAGTTTTTAAACCTTACACCGTAAAAAATTTGCATTGCTGCATGTGTGGTTTCTTTGATGGATGCTATTCGTGATATTCGGTTTGAATTCAATTATTCAGGAGGTCAATTTTGGTTTCTTCAGTGGTTATCTTTAGCCAATCCAGTTTTGCCGACTGAGATAACAATTTGCCGATTAGCTGACGAGTGGGGGGGTGTTCCGTCCCTGCCGGCGGCTCGTCCAATTTAGGCAAAATTTCCAAACATCACTCGTACTATTAATCCCTAATTGTACTCGCCATCGCATGATTACCTATACTAATGAAAAAACAGCGAAAATACAACAGCAGGAAAAATCACGCTCCTTGTCAACTTTTGCCGAAAAGCACGCACGTGCCAGTCCTTTTCCGCATCACACATCGATCAGCGCGACATCAGCGCGTTGCACCGCCCACTATATAAGCGCCCTGGTCAGGACACGACGGGATTCTGCTGCGCCTGGCAGAAAATGTAAATATGATTCTTCAGAAATACGATATCTGAAGAGTCGAACCATTCAACTTTTTACTCGTGCCTTTTCAATTATTTTTGGCGTTTTTGGTGCTGAATATTATATTTATATGTGCTTATGGATGACCTGGAACAATCGCTGAAGGAATTATCAAGAAATGTGAGTGTTTAGATGTAGAGGTGAGTGTTTGTATTGGTTTGCCTGGAGATTTAATTAATTCTCTGTATATTATGTGTGCATCATTGTATAAATCTTGGTCAAGATGACTACAAGAAATAGGTTTCATATTTTAAAAGAATTTGTAAGCTGCCCACATAAGGAGAAAGAATAATTTCAACCAGGGATGCACCTTTAATAATTTAACACCAGAATCAAAAGCCCAGGTCGAGTTCCAGCCAAAGAGATTTGCTGATCAAATGTCTTTATACTATACAATTCTAAAAGTTGTAAATACTTGAATAGTTTATTTTCAGCAAACAATCACTGAATTGATACAGAACCCAGTAGTGCTGTCACTACTATGACTACTGCTTGATACATGTATATTACTGAAATTTGCCATGAAGTGATTTGAATATTTTTTGTTTTTCAGTGTATTGTGTGCAGTTTGATATTTGTCACTGATGTTCTTGAATTCCAAAAGATTTTCAACTACATGTGTTATGAATATAGATATAATATTATATTTGCAACCCATGAAATGTATATTTTCTCTGTAGCTGGTACAGTTCAACATAGCACAATTTGATTGAGTAAAAGACTTTCTGAGGGTGCCTCTGGCAGCCACCTTATGGAGGGTGAGTTAGAGGCTAATCCCAAGCCACCCATCAACATTCCCTATATAGAAAACTGGAGTTCCCGGAGAAAAGCCACAACTTTTGTCAGAGTGTTGACAGCATGACTCTTTTCACATAAGTGTCGTTGAAGTGGTGAGAATTGAACCAACAATCTCAGAGGTAAAAAGTTCTCGCTCTGACAATTGCACTACTAAAGTCGGTGGCGCAATCAGCACGCCACCATAGCCCCCAGTAGGGTGCAGTGGAACTTGATGGGCTAAGCTGTTAATTTGTGCCAATGTACCTAGTTTGTTGAGAAGTTCAGCTGTGGGTGAGTGCATGGGTCTATAAATAAAAACACACAAGAGTATTAAATTTGCATAAATATTGCTATAGTTCTAGCTAGATTCCTTTGAATGTAAATACTAGTACTTTATGTTATGAGCAAAATAAATAAAATTCTCAAGGCTTTAAATGTTACAGGGGTTGTTGTTTGCATAACATGTTGATGAGGTATATCTCATTCAGTCAAGTTGTGTAAAACATATGCCTGTTCTAACTTGGCTGAACCAATGACCATATACAGGATTTAGGAGCAAGCACAGAAACAACTAGGATAGGTCTTGTTGTTGTCCAAGCACTTTACTGGGACCTACTCTGAGTGACCTGAAATGGTTTCAGGTGAAGAATTTGGGGTGGCTCACCCTGTAGTATATACATGTTTGGATTGTTTAATCCAGAGACCAATTTCCATGACGACAACAGGGTAAATCATGTGTGTTAGTGTGTATATGGTACATGTGTATATGTATTTTTGTGTATGTATATGTAATGTGTGTATATTTAATGTTGACACATATTTTCAGTGAGACCATCAGATGATGTTTGCCACATATTTTTCAAATATCACTGATTATTAACATGCATCTGAAATCAGCCCAACAAATTGCAACATGCAACCATACCATTAAATTGTCCAGTTTTGAGACACTGTCCTGTAACTAGGTGTCAAAAATGCATTATATGTGGCCACAGGTAAGTCCAGAGTCTACCCCACTCCTTAGTGTAAACATGGTAGATTTTGGCAATCAAGGGCAATAGCCTTTATAGGTCAAATGCAAGGTGAAGCACAAAATACACATCAAAGTATAAAACACTGGGTTGGTTTGTGCTTTAGCCTTTAAACTTGCTGTCAGCCAGTTACAACTATAGCTAAATGGCCAAAACAGGTTTTATATTATTAAATTTATTAAATGTTTATATCTTCACTGATATTTTGCATACTATAAAGCACTCATGCATGTTTAATATAGGCCTTTTTATTGGTAAAATTTTAGAAGAAACCTACAATAAAATATTTTCTAGTTATAAATTTTCTCCTTTGAGGTAAAAGGTATCATCAGTACAAATAAATAGTAATTTCAACATTCGATATAAATTCAATGTATTATTAAAATATTTATATTAAAATTAAAAGATTCAAGAATAAGCCAGTTTCTTTGACTTTGCTTGGTCAGTTTCTCTTTCAAACTGCAAAAAGGCATGCAGTATATTTCATGATGTGCATCCAACACCAGACATATATTTTTAACCATTTGAAATAAATCGTTATTTTTTTTAGAATGTTCAAAGCATGCATTTTAGAATGCTCGAGTTCTCTCATGACCAGCAGACTTTCTAATTTCGAGAGGCTGGTCTCCTGAGGGGACCTTTAATTAAAATACCGTTTTCGAGGAAAAATCCTTATTATCAACGCAGTGATCATTTGGACATAAAATCATTCCCAAATGTACCGCACGTTAGGCAAGCCTTTCAATTTCATTTATATAGTACAGCAATTTCCTTCTTTGCATTCTCATGTCCGCCATGTTTGTTACAAATTCTACCAGGCGCCTCGCTTCCCAAGTCCTCCCCAAGTATCCCCGCGCGCTCGCTCAGCCACTGATCTATATAAAAAACTGTAGTGTTGCTGTTTTTTAGTACGTTATTTGCGCCTGGGTACGAGGCTGGTTCATATGGGGAAAAAACATCCCTGTCACCGAGATCTCGCCTGTCAACAAGCGAGATCTCGGTACACGGGAAAACTTTTTGCCTCATATGAACGCGGTGTAACTTCATATTATTTTCATACCAAGGCGAGATCTCGCTTGTAAACTTGTCGAAAAGTTTTCTCGCTAACCGGGATAACTTTTGCCCATATGAACAGGCCCTTCAAACCAGAAGATGTGATAATTTTGACATACATGTTTAGCTGGATAACTATTCTCGAGTATATGTTGATATAATGTACAATACTTCATGTGCATAGCGTGGGAATACCGCGGCCAACTTTCACTTGTTTGATACTGCTAAGCATTATTTTTATGGATGGTTCTTACTGTAACTGGTAGACAACAATTTTGCCAACTGTCCACTCATTACATTCTTCGACTGTGGTACAACTATTACTATTGATGGATCAGTTATATGCACCGAATTATATTTTCGGTACTTTGATATATTTTAAAAATATCTGAACTATTGCTATGTGCAATCAACAAATAGACTGATAATATTGTCTGTTAGTGTTACTAAATACAAGATGAAGTAGTGAAGTAGCTATGTATATATAGGCCTATCATTCACTCGTCCACAAAATATCCCAAATAATGAATAAATACGTAGGCTACAGTTAAATAATTGCGTCAGTAAATTCTCTAAATTGTTCCTGTATTTAACTATTATCAATAAAATGTTAAAACGGAGCTTTGATTAACTGATTCACCATTTATACTATAGTGAACTATTAAACTATCGTGATTTACACGATTTTTGCATATTTACCAGACGATGCCCTATCCACCGGCCCCGGCGAAGTTAATGCCGAGTGGGCGTCTTGTTTTCTTCTAAAAGCAGTTTATCTGAAGCGGTAGCGTTCCAGTTATATTTCACTGGACAGGTATTCATCAGCATATTCCGTGTATTCGAAATTCTGTGCCGCGTTTCTCAGAAACATTAGCAGGATATACAGTAGATAGCGGTATTTTCGGTCTTTCGCGTCATTCGAGCATTTTGTACATTCATTCGAGCATTTTTGTACACTAATACGATTCATGATGCACCTTTATAGTGCAAATCGCTAGAAAAATACGAGCCAGAGCTCCCGTAACCTGAAGTTCAGGCCCGAATCACAGAATAGGGCCTGACACAAAACCTATCTAAACTAAACTGTGGGATTCCCGTCCATCTGGTGGACGGGAAATCTGATTGGTTGATCAGTATCATGAAGGATTTTGATTGGTTGCAAGTTCACATAAACAACAGTTTTAAAAATAGCTTGGTCAAGGGCTCAAGGCGACAATTAATATAAAGGTCAACGCACGTAACAAATTCCATTATCGATTTCTTCGAATTTCTTTTCTTTTACGCTTTATGACAGAAAATAAATCAAACAAACAGTATTTTGAAAAGGCTTTATCAAAATCTTTGACGAATTTTGGACACACGACGCTGAAAGAACAGCCAAACTAGTTATGTATTCGAAAGCTTGTTGTTGACAGCCAAGATGATCTGCCAACTGGCTTCGCCGGCAAAAGTCTTATTTTTAATATCAGGTCCTACCGGCGTTGTTTTCTGAGCTACATCGCCTTCTTCGTGGTACGATTGAGAATTTCATTCTGCTGTTGTTAGTCCGTTAATCAGAGTATATCCGCGTCCAGCAAGTTGAGACCTTGAGAAAGCTTGGCGGCAGTCAAGCCGTGCACAGAACTGACTAATTAAATCTTTGTTTGCTGTTCGGTTAAATAGAGAAACTGACTCTTAATTATATAAAAGTACCTTGAATTTTTAAATTTAATTAAAAAGCAAAACGCACACTCTGCGGACATGTTCATGAGAAATTAGAGAATATAAATTTTTTGTGTAACGACATCTACAAGCGACTACAACACTTGTCAATCATATTGCATGTTGAATCCGTTTTGGAAGATTCGTGTCAGAGGAGGTTGGACAGCAGGCCGCAAAGCATCATGGGTATTGAGCGCCTAATTCCACGCGTGACTTTCATTGACTGTTGACTGTCGAGGAGTGAACATCTCTCTGACTACAAAACCAATATGGAAGCTTTCGAACGACAAGAATGTCAGACTGCGATATTTTGTGAAAACAGCATGTTGCGATCATCATTATGACTTGTGTTTTACTATATCAAGTTTACCTTTTTTTAAATTGCATGGGACGTGCTGTAATTTTAGCTTTATAAAGACTATAAATAATACGTCTGAGAAAAGGAATTGTGTTTAATTTAATATATTCCCAATAGCGAGGCACTTCTTTCTAAGTTGGATGGCGTTAAATCTCCGTGTATCATGAACGTGAAAACAAGCGAAGTATTTAAGGTTGGTATACTACAATGCATTACAGTTATCGTGTTATTTTATAGTCAAATTTCCGCTTTGTTGTTTTTATTCTTGTACTTTTTGTGTTTATAATGCCTCTAGTTTGACCCTATTGTGTGTGTATATGTACTGTGTCACTGTGATACATATGTACACGTTTTGAGTTAATTAAACGAATGCCTGTTTGTATGGATAGATTTTTACATCTATGTGCATACAGTATAGTTATATTTTTCAATTTTCATCTGTAAAATAATATTTGTGTATTGTTCTAATATTACTGTAAATAGTGACACACTTTTGCATTAGATTGCTAATTTTAGAGATTACAGTGTATGTATAAAATAATAAAATAAAAAATTTCTTGTTATGATTTTATAGAAAGAGATCTACTTGAGTGGTTCAGTGGTTGGCTGGTCTTGAACCTGGTCAGGATCGATATGGTAATGAAGGTGATAGGGCAGAAAGTGGTGACCAGTTAAGTAATCAGGATGAAAGTGACGAGGACGAAATCACCCATGCTGTGCCATTCAAGTGCATTGGTGCTGTTCATGAGAAACATTACCAACATCATTTGTAACAGGCATGCCTTGCTATTCATGGACAAGATAAACCAGTGAATGTAAGAATACGGCCAAAGCCATTTAATCCAATGGACCCAAGTGCAATAGCAATTGATGTAGACTATGGAACTGGATGGACATATGTGATGTTGGCTATATTATTT